>AWOL01S0038954.1:5006-16475 GCA_000715115.1 Nicotiana otophora
CCCCGAGACCTCACCCAAACATACCATCAAGTCCTAAAACATCATACGAACTTAGTCGAACCCTCAAATCACCTCAAACAATGCTAAAACCACGAATCATACCCCGATTCAAGCATAATGACTTTGAAATTTTAAGTTTTCACAAATGACGCCGGAACCTATTCACATCAAGTCCGATTGACCATAAATTTTGCACACAAGTCATAAATGACATAACATAGGTAATAAAATTTTCAGAATCAAATTTCGACCCCGATATCAAAAAGTCAACCCCCGGTCAAACTTCCCAAAAATTCAACTTTCGGTATTTCAAGCCTAATTCCACTACGGACCTCCAAATAATTTTTCGGACACGCTCCTTAGTCCAAAATTACCATACAGAGCTATTGGAATCATCAAAACTCTATTTCGGGGTCGTTGACACATAAGTCACCATCCGGTCAACTATTTCAACTTAAACTTCCAACATGAAATTTTATTCTTCCAAGCTAACCCCGAATTACCTTAAAATCACAACCGACAATTCACACAAGTCATAATACCTCGTAGGAAGTTATTCAAGACTTTAAATAGTTAAAAGAAAAGTAAATGCTCAAAACGACTGGTTGGGTCGTTACAATCTCCCCCACTTAAACATATGTTCGTCATCGAACGTGCCAAGAGTTGTTCTTAACCTTCAAATCTCTATTCCACCTTACCATACACATAGCCGGGGTGATCTCACATCACCCTATTCTATATAGGCCTGACCACACAACATAACTGAAAATTACTAATTTAGCATTAGCCCATAAACTAAAACCTTGGAATCCAATTTCCAACATCCAAAATTTCTTTCGAAGACCCGAATCTCACATCTACACTCTGTATGAGTCTTAACAAGCTGTATCCAGCCATGACCATAATCCCAAATATAATCACGTAACATGCTACATAACTCGCATACTCGTAGCGCCATTTCTGATCACAGTAACCACTCAAAACCAACCAAGTACTAGTATAAAACTCCGCATTCAACAAGACCTCATTCCAAAACTTTCGTACACTGAAAATGATGAAAGAAACAATCAAAAACTCATAACCACTCATGAGATCAACTAGCAATGTAGCTCTTTTGCCCCAACCAGGACCATAATCCTTTCCTAAGCCGGCTTTCAATATTATCCTCTCGAATACACCATAATCAAACCCGATAGTACACATTCTAGGTCCGATGACCTTATATTATCAAACATAACTATTCCACATACACACCACACCAATATGACTCAATCCACAACTACGCAACCTTGTACCCAAAACGGAAGATGTCCAAAGTAGAGAACCGTATTGTAAGTTCAACAAGCACCACCACAACTGTAATGCTATATGCTCATTATATATAGTAGAACCAGGACACACAAATGTAATAACAGTAATCAGCTCTTCTAGAGCTCACATTAACATCACTCGCAGGACAACTCACGTGCTATAGTATCAATATCTGGACCCACACGGACAACTCACGTGCCAATAATATCAGTATATGGATCTGCACGGACAACTCACGTGCCAATAATATCAGTATATGGATCCGCACGGACAACTCGCGTGCCAATAACATAATCCGCCTGGCATGGTCACATGCCTCCAATCCAAGCATATCATAGAGGAGCAATCAAATAAGTACACATATATATGATAAATGAAATAATATTCACATGCTTCTAGACTGGTATAAATAACACGCCATAGCGTAAGCAGGTGCAAAGTCTGCTGTCACACTTCAAAATTGGCAAGTTAATGCAAAAATAGTAACTACTCCGTTTATTCAGGGGAAATAACCTCTTTGTAACCTCAAATGTAGCCCAGATATTTCTCAACAAAGGTACGAACACGAGAAACATTATAACTTTACGCTTAACAGTCAACTCTAGGCATATCATAGCCTAAGCATTCTTTCGAGTATGAGTACTTGCTCTAATGCCAGCACAATGGCTCAAACCTCACATATATGCACACTTATAGCACGTAGGTATCACAAATAATTAACGCAACTAGTGCCTCCACTAAGTTAAAATAAAATATTCACCTCAAACAGGCCGCAACCCGAAATAATTTACTTCTGAGTACTCCCAGTCTCCAAATTCATCAAACACATGAATCACCGTAACTGATCCAATTCCAGCACTGGAATGACTAACGCGTCTTCCATTCACGATCTTCCCATGAGGAATACTTTCATAATTCTTTCGTGCTACATAGAAATAATTTGAATATTAGCAGTCTATTAACCAGGTGAGTATTGCAATACTGATGAACATCTGTAAGTCAAAACACAACGCGCCTTCTGAAATGCGCACCCTTCTCAGGAATTACCGAGCAGTTATAACATTTATCGAATTATCGAAAACTGACCATGCTGTCCAACATTCGTTACTTTCTCTTTAAGACTGAACTGTCACCTTGTACATGTAAATCCTAATTTCGCACAACACACCACATCTATTATGCCATCATGTAACAAGCACAATAATCCCATTATCAACTCTGAGTCACCAGCAAATTACATACCCGGTTAGTTAGAAACCTTTCTCTTGCTTCCTTCCAGGAGGAAATCATAATACACAACACNCTCTTTAAGACTGAACTGTCACCTTGTACATGTAAATCCTAATTTCGCACAACACACCACATCTATTATGCCATCATGTAACAAGCACAATAATCCCATTATCAACTCTGAGTCACCAGCAAATTACATACCCGGTTAGTTAGAAACCTTTCTCTTGCTTCCTTCCAGGAGGAAATCATAATGCACAACATGTTTCCCACACCAGTAGAAAATATCCGGTGTAAACCATGGTAGAAACCATCAATAACACTTTGAAATCCATCTGCGCATAACCAAGCTATTGGAACTAAATTCCTCTAACTCGACCAAACCACGTAGGCCACCAAAAATCCAAGAATATTGCCACCAAAACATCTGTAGAGTCTCACCACATCATAAGCACCCAAAGAATCGATCATATCCATTACCATTCTAATCCAACCTACTACTAAGTTGTCCTATTTTCCCGAGTCCCTTCCGAATTTGTCTTCAGATTGATACTTCTCCTTGCTAAAACTCTACGATCCTTAGTCATAACTCACCCCACAAACCTTAGCATAGAACCACAATGCCCTATGGCCCATACGTAACTGTATTCTTCTTAAGCATATCCATAACTGCCACAACTGTAACACTCACTCTGAAAATACCTTATGTGAATTTGAAATTGTTCTTCTTACCTTCTTTATACTAAAATGTAGAATCCATAGTCATACAGAATTTCTGCAAGTCCGGGCACCATCAAATGCAAATCTCATATTTTATCCATACACAAGTCCGGAGAAATTCTCAATTGCTATATATAAACCTCGAACCTATTGGAACTTTCTCGAGAGTCTCCCCCTTTGTTAAATTCCAAATTGCACCGCCCAAATGGGCTGAAAAACACGTGCCCCATTAGCACAACAACACTCAAAGAAGTAACTCTACTTTAATACCACCTATCAAATTCATACTCCGCGCACACTACATTATTCACAAATGACAACTCACTCATAAAGCGCAGTATAACCCATATCTAGAAATTTTCTTACTCGAGTCATTCTCGAACTCTACCTCTGCAAGTCATCACTGATTCCCAAGTATACTTCAGACCAAAACAAAAATATTTTGACACATAACCATGAATTGAATTGTCAGCAGCAGGCTCCCACACTTGGCTCAAAACCATAGATTAAAATACTTGATAACTCACAATACCCATACTTTATTGCTGCCTTAATACCGCAGTCAGCTCAACGAAAATTCTTCTCAAGCTCAAGACACACCAACCATAAAATACCTCAATCATCCGCTAATATCGTATTCATTCTCTTAACACTCAAGTCAACTTTCTCAACCAGATTCAAATTCAAGTCTCAACACATACACCCCACTGGCAGAAAATAAACTCTCTATTAACATCATAAGGAACACACCTACATAAATTACTCCGCATGAGATAACCCACCTGCTTAGTCTCAAATTGGCATCTTGTTATACTCCTTCGCAACCACAATTACTATGAAATTACTTAATCTTTCTGAGTCCAAACTCATTAACCACACACAAGAGTTTAATTTGCCCCAAAATTTAACAACATGAAAGATCTTTCAAAACATTCACACTCGAGATTGTACGTCACATCAAAACAAAAATAAAGTAGCCAATGGTCTTCCTTTACATTTCAAGGAAACACTTCTCGTCACATTCAAATCGTCTTAACACATCCCGCAGTTACATCATACTCATCACAAAGCCATTCCATCGTTCATCGAGCCACAGATTCTACTCTTAGGGACATTACTGGACACATGAGTCCAAATGTACAGGTTAGAACTGAAGCTACCAAGTCTCAGCTGCGGTCTAAACCTGGCCTCAAGTCCTCTAGACTAGCCCATCACCAGAACACGGAATACACATCTCAAACATCGTTCATGGAATCACAAGCCGGCGATGCACAACCGAACGCTCACATGAGCACACGAATGCGTGGAAGGAATTCAAAGACTTATGTTTCAAGCTGAATCAATTTCGCACGATGGAATACAAGAAGGGAAATTTTTCCTAAGGGTTTGGCAACCTCTCGAAGATAAGTACAGATGTCTCCGTACTGATCCGCAAGACTCTACTAAACTTGCTCATGACTCGTGAGACCTATGTTACCTAGAGCTCTGATACCAACTTGTAATGATCCAAAATCTCAACTGTCGTGATGGCGCCTATCTCAATACTAGGCAAGCCGACAATCTCAATAAACCACCAGATCTTTTAAAATTTGAAAACATACTAATTAAATTCAGCGGAAGAAATCTCACAAATACCAATATAACACTCCCAAAACCCGGTGTCACTGAGTACATGAGCATCTAATATGAATACAAAGTCTGACTGACAAAATCACTGTCTGAAAATATAGAACAGTACAATAATTAAACAGGAAGGGAATCAAGTCTGCAGACGTCAAGCAACTACCTTGATAGTCCCCAACATAATTAACTTCGAAATCTAGCAGCTGCCGTATCCGGGAGCACCTCGATCTACACACGAGGTGCAGAGTGTAGTATGAGTACAACTGATTCAATAAGTAACAAGACTAACCTCTAGGCTGAAAGCAATGATGAGCTCCACAGGTACAATTCAGTATAAATAATGGTATAGAAATGTAGGCATACTTTCAAGTTCAACCGTTAAATTCAGTACATATGAAATAGATCAATGCTGCATGATATGAGGAATATGACATCTAAGTAGAAATACCTCGTGTAAATACTGGTCACAAATTATTCGGTCACTCGGTACTGTTTATAGCCAATCCAGCTCAGGGGTATTCCAACCTGTATATATATACACATCGACTGATAGTCAGTCATCCAGTACCGTATAAGGCTAATCCAGCCCTGGGGTAATTTATTCCCAAATGTAAATGATACGGACAAGATCTATGTCCAGGTAAATTCATTACAATACAAATAAGTAAGGCAAGTCCATGCCCTGGGAAGTCCATCCCAAATATATATAATCATCTACGCTCACTGGGGGTGTACAGACTCCGGAGGGGCTCCTTCAGCCCAAGCGTAATACAAAACCAATGTGACCTACTGCAGGCGGGCAGTCCCAAACCTTATAATAAGAAATCCTATAAGGCCTGCTGCAGGCGGACAACCCTGATCCATAAAATAGTAGATCCATAAAATAGTAAAGCCAATAAGGTCTGCTGCGGGTGGGTAGCCTCGATCCAAAACAATAATAAAGTCAATAAGGCCTGCTACAGGCGGGCAGCCCCGATCCATAAAATAGTAAGGTATAAAGCCGTTATGGCTTGCTGCGTCGTGCAGCTCAATCCCATAAATATCCTCATAATGGACAAATATTACTGAGTGTGAAATGTATATTTTTGAACAATTAATTCAACAGCAATACGACCCCATGGGTCCCAAAATATCGGCATGTAGCCTACACATGATCTTTAATAAAAGCCTTAGCTCAATTTCTCTAACATGTTCATATAATAACATGATTCTTTAATCTTTACAACTGCACAGGATTTATTCAAGATACAATTTATATGGTGCACATCTACATGATCGTCACCTATCGTGAGTGTCACCTCCAAACAATTTATATCATGCCAAATTCGGGGATTCATACCCTCAGAACCAAGTGTAGAAGTGTTACTTACCTCAAACCATGTAATTCTTTACTCCGGTATGCCTTTGCCTCATTAATTTGCCTCCAAATGCCTCGAATCTAGCCACAATTGATTCGTTTTAGTCAATAAAATTTATTGGAATTAATTCCATATGAAAATACAATATTTCCATAAATATCTATATTTTAACTCCATAAATCGCCGTGGGACCCACGTCTCGGAACTCGACAAAAGTTATAAAATATGAACGCCCATTCAACCACGAGTCTAACCATATCAAAATTACTAAATTCCGATAACAATTCGGCCCTCAAATCCACAAATTTATCCAAGAGGGTTTTCAAACTTTTCCAACTTAATTCACCAATTAAATAATAAAAATAATCATGGATTCGGATAATTTAACCAATATTGAGTTAAGAACACTTACCCCGTTGTTTCCTCTGCAAATCTCCCAAATATTGCCTCAATTCGAGCTCCAAATCGTTACAAATGTCCCATTTTCTGAACTTAAACTTTTTGTCCAGACCTCTCTTCTTTGCGAACGCGATAGGTCCCTCGCGTTCGCGAAGCACAATTTGACTGCCCAGAATTTATTCCCTTCGCGAACGCGAAGTTTTACCAATATCACCCTTCGCGAACGCGACCATGGCTTCGCGAACACGAAGCTTTACCATCTCAGACCTTCGCGAATGCGACCACAATCTTGCAAATGCGTAGAACAAGGACCTGGGGTCCCCAATTGCCTTACTCCTCTTCGCGAACGCGACACCACTCCAGCGTTCGCGATGCACACACAGACCATACCTTCGCATTCGCGTCCTCTTCTTCGCGAATGCGAAGAACAAAATCTCACATTCAGAAAACACTCTTCGCGAACGCGAGGGCCTAGTCGCGAACGTGAGGGCCTAGTCGCGAACGTGAAAGAGGAAATCAGAAGAATGCAACAACAGATATCAACAATCTCACCAAGACCAAAAATGATCCTTTAACCCCCCCTCCCCCTCCCGGAACTCGCCCGAGCCCTCCGAGACCTCAATCAAATATACCATCAAGTCTTAAAATATCATACAAACTTAGTCCAACCCTCAAATCACCTCAAACAACGCTAAAACCACGAATCATACCTTAATTCAAGCCTAATGACTTTACAATTTTAAGTTTCCACAAACGACGTCGGAACCTATTCACATCAAGTCCGATTTATCTCAAATTTTGCACACAAGTCATAAATGACATAACGAAGGTAATAAAATTTTCAGAATCGAATTTTGACCCCGATATTAAAAAGTCAACCTCCCGGTCAAACTTCCCAAAAAATCAAACTTCCCAAAAAATTAACTTTCGGCATTTCAAGCCTAATTCCACTACGGACCACCAAATAATTTTTCGGNCTCATTGTCATCTGGATAAATGTACTAGTTATTTGTTACAACACCGATAGCTTGATCTTTATGATTTTATTATCAACTAAGATTAACTCTTCTTTATTTAAATCTCATTGGTTGAACTTAGATTTCTATTTTCGGTAAAAGAAGATTGATTGGTGGTAATTGGTTTTAAATAGAACACAAGAAGCACTTAAACATGCTGTCAATATANCATCAAAACTCTATTCCGAGGTCGTTTACCCATAAGTCACCATCCGGTCAACTATTTCAACTTAAGATTCCAACATGAAATTGTATTCTTCCAAGCTAACTCAGAAATACCTTAAAACCAAACCGACAATTCACACAAGTCATAATACCTCGTAGGAAGTTATTCAAGACTTCAAATAGTTGAAAGGAGCATAAATGCTCAAAACGACCGATCGGGTCGTTACAACGTCCTACAGAGGGCCACGTGTCCTACTCTGAATGACGATTACGACTCTTGTAGCCCACTCGATAAGTTCGACCGAAAACGACAATTATTCGCTCATTAAGTTCACATGCGAGGACGACCTCACTAAGCGGAGGGACTAACTGTATAGGTCAAAAATTATCTCTAATATGATTAAGTCATGTTAGCATAAATGAGGCATTCACAGGCCGCCATGTGTCACCAATGCGACTTTAATAGAGACCTGCCCAAAATCGAAGTGGTTCTAGAAATAAGGAAGATTAAGGTCGAGGTGTTATCAAAAATCAAGGTTGAGGTCGAACATCCGTGACAGAGTTATAACGGCTAGTTTCAAGATAGGACACTAAAGAGAATATTCTAGTGGATATTCTCTGCACTTGTACTATTAAGGTTTCTAGGAACGTGTTCCCTATAAATTGAAAGAGACACAGTAATAGGGGACATGAGATATTCATTTATAAAAATACATATTGACTTTATAGAGAGAATCTGGTCCTATTGCAAGCATACAAAAACTACTTTTTACTAATATTCTTGTCTAGTATTTCCAGCGAATCTAAAAACAACCTAATTGTTCCAAAGTTTATCAATCGTTCATCATTGTCAGAGAAAATATTCATTGATCTCATCCCTTTTCGGGTGACTCACACGTTTTATTTACTTAAATGTCATTTATTGCTATTTATTACTATTTAATGTCATATTCCATCCTTTTGGATCATTAAATACTGTTATTATGTCTTGCATTCATTGTCATCTGGATAAATGTACTAGTTATTTGTTACAACACCGATAGCTTGATCTTTATGATTTTATTATCAACTAAGATTAACTCTTCTTTATTTAAATCTCATTGGTTGAACTTAGATCTCTATTTTCGGTAAAAGAAGATTGATTGGTGGTAATTGGTTTTAAATAGAACACAAGAAGCACTTAAACATGCTGTCAATATACAATTTGTTAGATTAATCCATCTGGAAAACAATACATACGTACTTTATGTTCAAACCATAATGTTCTTTCTTCGATCTGCCATCATAATTCAAGACATTTCAACAACCTCTTGTGAGTCTTCTTTTCGATTATAATCGATGGAATCGACCATTTCGCTACATAAAGAATAATCGATTTGAACAGGTCGTAAGAACAGAAATGTCACAATATTTTTTTGACACATATAAAAGCGATGAAAAACAAAGAGTATCTTTTACATACCCGTCAAGTTTATCAACTTTTTGAAAACTAATAAAAAGAAGGATATCCCTATTGTCACTCCAAAAAACGCTCCCTAATGAACCGGACAATCAGTTGATTTCTACCAACAAAGAAAAAAAGTAATAATATGATACAAGATATGATAAAACTTTTACTTTTAGTAAGATTAAATTAATTATAGTTTGAAAGGTAATGTACACTTCTTTAACGTAGGTTTGTTAACAAACAAAATAGAAACATATCAACCTAATTGGCTGTCACATCGACTCTCTTCCGTCAAGCCTAGCTAGGGTAATGAAATCATGGAAATCAATAATATGCTGCTACCAAGAGCTATACTCGTCACTCCAAAAGTGTTCCTTCCATAGTAGTACTACGTTAAACGTCATTTATCATTTATGTAGTAGATTCTATTTATTGTTTTTCTTTCCAAAAACTTGCTTTAGTTTTTTAAGAGTGTCAAGGTGTTAAGGTGGACTAGTCGTTATTTTTGCTCCCAGATAGACGGGATCTAAAATTTAGATTTTATCGGTTTAGCTTATCGCACTCAATACATCTTGTGAAATTTTGGATTCAAACTTAATATATATATATATATATTATTTTTTATTTTTATTTTTTTTATTTTTTTTTAAATTCAGTTATTTTTACTTATAAATTTACAGTGAGTGTTGAAGATGTTGTATTCTGTTGTACTTCTAAATAGCATGCTACAATCGTCATTAGTTGAACGCTTAATGTTATGGGGACAAAAATAACATATTTGATTCATTTTAAAATGATACTAGCATTTTTTTCAGTCGCACCCAACGAAGTAGTTGATTTTGATCAAGTGTATTAAATCACGCAATCCAACTTATTTTGAAATCTCGAAGTCAGTTAAAAGAATGGCCCTTTTGAATGTTTTTGGTTCATGCTAACTTACGTTTATAAGATTTTAATACATGAAGTCCATTTAAATAAGATTACGGCGTTGGGTATCACATGAATTTTATTAAATGATTATCTATTTAGTTTAAGTTGGAATGCTAACTTGCTAAATACATAATTAAGACATTCATACAGACACCAAATTAAAGTAATAATAAAATCATAAAAGAAAACATTCGACGCCTAACAAGGTTCTTGATAATGGATAGACGCCTAACACCTTGATTAATTATTATCTAATTTATGAATTGTCAAGTTCAATTATATCCAGCAATGGTCATTGTATTGCTTTATAATAGCCACATGTACAAAATGAATCCAAACCTTCATGTTTTTCCTTTTTAGTATACTCGTGGTTTTGCAATTTGTTCAACAAGTATTGTATTGAACATTATTACTAAATGAAATGATATTTGAACAAAAGAGCAATTCTAATTGTCGTTTGCATATTGGAAAGCCGTGTTTTGTTTAATGAAAAACAAAAATACAGCCGACTGTGATGACCCAAAATGTTATCTTTAAATTTAATAATTAATTATGTGTTCTAAGACCTCGAAAAGTACTATTTATCATTTTTTGACTTGCGTGCGCAATCTGTAAAATTTCATGAAAAATTTTTAGGTGAAAAATGGATTAAAATGTGGATTAGAGCTTTAAAACTCAATTGAGTTGACTTTGGTCAACATTTTGAGCAAACGGACTCGGATCAGTATTTTGACAGTTCCGGTAGGTCCGTATCGTGATTTGGGACTTGAGCGTATGCCCGGAATCAAATTCCGAGGTCCCTAGCCCGAGATATAGAATTTTGAAGAAAAATTAAAATGTTTAAGTTCGAATAGTGACCGGATGTCTAATTATGTGAAAATGACCCCGGAATAGAATTTTGATGATTCCAATAGCTCCGTATGGTGATTTTGTACTTAGGAGCATGTTCGAAAATTTATTTGGAAGTCTGTAGTTAAATTAGGCATGAAATGGCTAAAAATAAGAATTTAAGTTTGGAAGTTTGACCGATGAGAGAGTCGAAATTCAGTTCTGAAAATTTTTATAGCTCCGTTATGTCATTTATGACTTGTGTGTAAAATTTGAGGTCAATCGGAGTTGATTTGATAGGTTCCGACATCGAATGTAGAAGTAAAAAACTCTTNTGACTTGCGTGCGCAATCTGTAAAATTTCATGAAAAATTTTTAGGTGAAAAATGGATTAAAATGTGGATTAGAGCTTTAAAACTCAATTGAGTTGACTTTGGTCAAC
>AWOL01S0038958.1:15843-40581 GCA_000715115.1 Nicotiana otophora
CCTCCCCCCCCCAAACTTTTAATATAATCCCTAAGTTTATTAAATTACACTTTGTGAAATTTCTTTTGTTTTTGGTAAGTATAAAACTAATCCAACTTATGCACCGACTATTAATGAAATGATTGCAAAATTTTAAAAATATTTTTTCCCTATTTCCCAAGTTTATTTGATTTCTACTATACTTAACCCAACTTTAAAATTAAGAGGTGCAAAGGGACTTGTTCATAAAATTTATGAGAATTTAGCAATTCAAAAAAACAAACAACCATCTCTCGAAGACTGCCAAGCTAACATATATTCTTATGTTAGATCAATGTTTGATAAATATAAATTTATGGAAATAACAGGTAGTGAAACTGCTCCTTCTACTTTAAAGTCTAGAGTAGAAGTTCTATGGGAAGATATGGATGATATAACAGGTTTTGATTCCTCTATTGATGATGAACTTGATTCTTATCTTAATCAAGGATTGGAAAGTATTAAAGACGAAGAAGGCAACGAACAACTTTTGGCATGGTGGAGGGAGCGTGGCAAGGCTTTTCCAACACTTTCAATAATGGCCCGAGATATCCTTGATATTCAAGTATCATCAGTAGCATCGGAGAGTGCTTTTAGCGCGGCAAGATTTCAAATCGGAGATCATAAACATTCATTAGCGGAGGACAGTCTAGAGATTTTCGTATTATTCAGAGATTGGATTAATTCAGAAAGAAGAAATCTTGGTTTTGAAAAATTAATCACTAGGGAAGAAGAAGAAGAATACAATGAGATACTTAGCACTGGGAGCGATGACGGCATGGAACTCATGAAACATCAATCAACATTGCCAATTCCAAAACAATGTCTGAGAGAAATTATAGATAAGTTACAACGAAGTTATATAGGAGCTTACAAGTATTAGTATGATAATTTGTAATTGGCTACTAAGAGGCCTAGTTCAAACAGAACCCTTCCTAGAAGGTGGCTGCGCAGATTAGGTGCTCTTCAAAAGAATTATATTTGTATGTGACATTTGAAAGTTCTATTAATAAAATAAAAAGCTCTAAGCGTTGATTTTTTTTTTTATGAATTGTCTTACACTCTTACTTAGTTACTTAATGGCTTGAAATTATATTAAATAAATTATAACTCTATTATAAATTTATAATTACTAGAATATTTCATTACAAGTCTTTTGTTTTAATATTTTATAATTTTTTACTTAGTTTCCTAATTTCCGTTTAATTTTTAAGTTTATTAAATAAATCAAAAAACTAGATGTTGCAAACTTTAAAAACTTAGTCATTGTCAAAAGAATAGCCATTGTCAAACTCAATGCTTAAATAATTTTTTTTTTAAAACAGCACTTAAGGCCCGCGAACCCGTCCCGTCCCGTTTGTTAGCGGGACGGGATGGGCCTACCGTCCGTCCCGTTTGTTAGCAGGACGGGATGGGCCTACCGTTTCGTCCCGTTTGTCCCGTCCCGCCACCGTCCCGGCTAAATGTCATCCCGTCCCGTCCCGGCCCGTTAATTTTGTCCCGTCCCGTCGGACAGCCATAGTTACAACAGGCGGGTGCAAGTATTTTTAGCTGCTTGGTTAAAACTGTTAACAGCGATATTAGGAACATTTAATTTTAGAATGTAGAACAAGTTAGGTTCGTGTTTATTAAGAGAAATTACAACTTAGTGTATTAATGTTCAGAGTGAACTCTATTATACATCAAAAATTATTAAGACAAACTCATTTCTTGTTAATTTAAGTACAAACACAAAAGCACAACTTAATCAGCAAAACCATCCTTGAGATATATCAACTTTTCATATCATTTTAAAGCAAAAGTTGAGAGTGGATACATATAATTGTAAATTGTGAACACCTAAGAGATTTTGTCCCATTTTCCTCCCTCATATGTACATAAAGCAGGAATCAGTCTCCATACAAGTTATGCTGCCAAAAGTTTCTGAATATCCTTCTGCAACAACAAAACCAGCAGAATCTATGAATGCAGTTGATTAAAAAATTAAAAACAGCCATGTGATGTCCGAGCAAAGTTGCGCGAACCTCAGATTATTTTAATAGGTACCTGCTACTTCCCACCAACACAAATACCGGATAACTCTGCTCAACATGGTTTTTACAGATAGAAACTTTCCTAATATTTTCTGCCCATCTAAACATCTAAGGGGTCGTTTAGTTGGGAAACAAGTTATCCCACGATTAGTTATCCCGGGATTGTTATCCCACCCTCCCATAAGGATAAAATAATAGTACAATCTCGGGATTAGTTATTCCGCGATTTTATCCCAACCAAACGTGGGATAAACTCATCTCAAATTTAATTCCGGGATTAATTATCCCTTATCCCTCGTACCAACGACCCCTAAAAGTGCAATCAACAAGTGTCTTGTGTTTAATGACAAACTCTGAGAGCAGTTTCATGTCAGTTTTCCTTTGTGAATCAGGGATTCCCAGAAGCTCGGTAGTTACTGCAACTTCATTCAGTCAAGTTGTAAGTGCACTTATAGTGGAGTATTTAGATTCAAACGCACACGTCGTAGCTTATGATCATTTACCGGGCTACTTACAGGTAAGATTAGTTTCTAGTTAAGATTCTGGGGCAGAGTTCTACCGTGCACTAGGTTAAGTACAGATACTTGTAGGAAATACATCTACTGAAGTGAACCTACCTTTGAAGCCACATTTACAATTTTTTGGGGGTTGATGTAGGTCGACAGTCCATTTTGTTTTCATATTATGAAGAAAAAAATGAATGTCTTGGATGAACTGATTTGATAATAAAATATTCTATCTCGCTCTTCCCTTTCTCGTATTATTTTCTCCCGCTCCCTTATTCTTCTCTCATCTCCTTTCTCTTTTTCAGTCTTCTCCTTTTTTGTTTTGGTCTTTCTATCCTCTTTTTTCCTCATCTTGGTGCTACATCAATTTGGTACCAAGTATAGGATCCGATTTTATGCTGCTTTTGCTATGGCGGCCACCCATCGACAAAAATGATCCCCCCCGCCCCCACCCCCCCAAAATCTTTCAAGGCTTTGCACGAGTACATTCTCCAATGACAGGTCAACTACAGCATTATGTTAATTGTTAGAATTGAGTTCTTTTTAACAGAGGAGATTGATGTAGGGCATGCAGATATTATACACTATCCCTGTTCTTTTTAATCTTACTTTCATTTATATTTATCTTTCACCTAGAAATGAAGTTTTATACATTAGTTAGAGATAATCTTATCTATTAAATAGGGATAAGGTTATAAATTGTCTAATCTTTTTGAAGTTGATAGAAGATTGTCTTATCTTTTAGCTAGAGATGAAGTTCCAATTGTTCCAAAGAGCTTTGAGTTGTTCCGCACTCCCTATCCTGTAACAAGGCTCCAATGAATTTTGTTTGAGAAACTTTAGTAGCAGTTATTAATATTAATAAATTGATTTGATTCATAAAAATGGTAAAGTTCTCTCATTGCAAATTCTTCCTAAGCATATATATTAGAATATTAAATAACTTAGACTGGTAATACAGTACTCCTTGCCTCACTTGCCTCATTGCTAGTCTTATTTTCAGTTTCATATCATATCTCTCTACACTTATATTTACACTTATATCAACTGGGAAGAGAATGTTTTGGATCCCTATTCAAAACTGTCCAAAATGGGCAATGACCAAATTGTTTCAGATACAAAAACAAAAGTTTCTTCAAACTACTGAATAAATCCCAGATACACGTAATCAATGTTCCTGTAGCTAATCTCTCAGTGGTTATAATAATTCGTGTATTGCCCCTAAGGTAAGACTTTAAGCACATTCAGTGCCTGTGTTGAAACTAATTACTAAGCCAATCAAGACCATACTTAATCATCAATGTCTGACTAGGTGCTTAACATATAGTTCCCAAATCTCAAAGAGGATGAATTATCTAGGAGAATTTTGGTTTACTACTAGGAAGAAGACCGACCCCTTTTCTCTCTTGTGATCCTCAAAAAATTTCATGTCCAAATTAGATCCTATGAAAAAGGTTAGTAAGAGAGATCCACCACTTAACATGATAAAGTTTATTATCATTAGCACAAGCCTATGATCAATAGACCAGGGAATGCAATCTTTTGACTTACTTACAAGCTCTTAATGTTGCAAGCTGAGGTTGCTGAATCATGTGGCTCTTTTACACAAAATTACCAGATTTACCAAAGTCTATTCTAATTCTTCTTTTTCCTTTTACTATCCACCTATTCTTCCCCTCGAGTTACAAAATGAACTATGACTTAGTACTATACCAATTATATCACAGCGCCCTGTGGAATAGCTAATAATTAGCAAACTTTAAACCAATTAATATGAAGCTTTCGTGATTTCAAACACTATATATACAAGAGACAATGTAAAAGGATGAGTACCTCTATTTGGATAGGTGACGTTGTTGGTGGATACCTCTCAACAACTTTACCATTTTTGTCCACAAGAAACTTCTCAAAATTCCACTTAACCAGATCACCTAAAAATCCTCCTGCACTTGATTTTAGGAACTGGTAAACTGGTGCCGTGTTAGGACCATTCACGTCGACCTGTTTCATATCATTTTTAGTCGTTTGTTTATACCAGTATGGCACCCCATAAACTTTATGTGCAGGGAAAGTTAACGCAAACCTTGTCAAATATTGGGAATTCAGCTTTAAACCGAGTGCAAGCAAACTGTTTAATCTCTGGATTAGATCCTGGCTCTTGAGCCCCAAATTGATTACATGGAAAAGCAAGAATCTCAAGTCCTGCAAGGAATGTGATCAACTAAGTTGGAAAGATCTGCACAGGTTTAAACTATATGCTTTTAACAAGACACTGAATAGTGAAAAAATAAAACGTTGACATTGAAATTGTTAAAACAGTACATATTCAATAGTAATGCAATAAAAGAAATAGTGATAAAAAATTTAATACTGTATATATTTTAAGCCTATGGTGCAATGAAAATATAACATGGATGTGCTAATAACATGCCTCATTAGTCATTAGGCAGAGGCGTCCGATGTCTTTTTGGGTGACCTAAGTAAAAAAAATTGCATGACCTATGAGATAGCAGTTAATAGGAGTTCTTGCAGTTTCTGCTCTTGGGAAATGGAAAACTATAGGTTTTTCGAAGAAGATTAGACTGTTGTTTCCGCAATACTACCTCATAGTATAACTTTAGGCATTGTTAAAAGTACAGTTTCATGACTTCTATTGACTGGCTCATACACCTGACAATGTAGATACTATAGCTCAATGAAGATATGCACCTCTTATTCCATAAATGTTTACAACTGGATTAGTAATTATGAAACGTCATTGTTCCTAAAGCAGACTAATAGCCTGTTTGGCCCGGAGAAATCAGCTTATTTTGAGAGGTGCTTTTTTCAAAAGTGCTTTTCGAAAAAGTACTTTTGGAGAAAAGCAGTTTGTGTTTGGCTAATCAATTTGAAAAACACTTTTGAACAATAATTTGTGTTTGGCCAAGCTTTTCAAAAAGTGCTTTTAAGTGTCATTACAAATAAGAACATGAAGAGATTTGCTTAATAGTTAATATTATATAAATAGATAAATAATTACAAATATTTATTATTAAAGATAATAATTAAGTTTTTTATTTTATTTAAGTAAAATATAAAAATAAAATTGAAAAGTACTTTATTCTTTCAAGATAATTTAAATATATCAAAAAATCATTCAACAAATATGAAAGTTCATCCCAAAAGTCATTTTATATTACTTAATAGTTTAAACTAAGTAAAGTTATTTTGGTATATATAATATTTTGCAAAGGGTATCTTTGGAAGGAAGAAAAGTCAAAACTATTTCTGCTTCCGGAGAGAAGCTACTTTTTTCTACTTCTCCAAAATTGCTTCTGCTTCTAGCCAAAAGCACTTCTTTTCTCAAGAAAAGCTTCGCCAAACACCTCAATTTGAGGAAAAAAGCACTTTTTTGAAAGAAAAAAACACTTTTGGCATGGTGAGAAGCTTGGCCAAACAGGCTATAAGGGGCATAGACCATCAACTCAAGAGAGTATCTTAAATAAGAGAAGTTGAGATGATAAGACTCCTTTTGTCATCACCGCGAGGAACTCTTATGATTGTGACGTTCAAGTTTCATTTAGTTGTGCAAATATTAGTACCACTGGCTTAGACCTTTAATGTGAGTAAAATATAACATTATTTTTTTATCTGTGCTGTATTTGTTATACATAAGACACTTCATGAGCAATAGCGGAACTAGAATTTACACTAACCATGTCAAATTATAAAAAATTGGTCACATGAAGAAGCCAAGGGTTTTCAACATTGAGTATATATATATAACTTTACCTAACTACACAGTGTAATTTCCCAACGAATTGACACCCCTTTCTTAAAGGTGGCTCCGCCACTGTTCATGAGGAACTAAAAGCAGCACCACGAATTATACATGTTCAAGAGAAGTACTATCGTTTCTACAGAGATTCAACATATTTAATGGACACACAAAATAAAAAAAATTAAAAATTAAAAATAAAACCGCAAAAGGGGTGGGAGAGAGAAAAGAAGGCATGCCAATTTCAATCCTAAAGCATGTAGGTTACCTTTAGTTTTATACTTCTCGTACACCTGAGAGAGCTCTGTGTAATTTGATGTCGTCAAGCCACTGAAGTGAAAATCAGTTCTCCAGTCAGATCACTACTACGGTAAAATTATCCTGAATCTTAAACATTCATTTACAAGATGAGGAGAAAGTACCATCTGGAAGCAACATTAACAATTAGAAGAACCTTTCCTTTAAATTTGCTAAGTGGGACATCTTTCCCATCAATATCCTGCATCAAAACATAAATATCAACAAGGAACATACTTATCAATCTTCGGCATAGCAAAATCCAAAATAAATCAACAGGTACAATCTTATCTCTTTAGCTGAGGACATATTTTTGCTAGCATCTCTTTTAGCACCAAAAAAAAAAATATTAAGTGATATCAAGATGTATTAAGGATGTTTCGTGATATTGTTATAGTAGGGATTCGAATGGATAAACGAAGAAACCAAGAAATCTTTGATTCCTTTCGTGATCATAAGTTACGTCAAGAATCATAAGTTTATTTAGACAATCAACCATATCGATAATCAATCATGTCAATTTTTTAATGAAGATCAATCTAGTTATAGAAGAATCCATAACCGCAGGGTAACAATTTTCGGGATTATTAATTTTTGAAAGCTATGTTAAGTAGTTAGTCATGTATAGTGTCCCACATCAGGAAGTAGATACCTATTATTATGTAATCATTGTATATAAATAGGGCATTGTACAACACTTTAGAGAATGAATAAGATTTTTCTCCCGTACTTTCTCATATGGTATCAGGGCAATCGTGAGAGATTTATTGCTGTGCATAAATTTCAGTGACTCCGGGAAGAGAAATTAGTCAACCGGAAGTCTTTTTCCGGCAAACACAAGTCTGCCGCAAGTAAAAAGCCACTATCCGTCAGCGTTATGCAAAAACCAACACCATCAGGAAGTAGATAAGAGCTCGGCGACCAACCCATAAAACATTCTCCGGCAAAAAAGGACGCACGCGCCCTCATGCGCCGCCCGGAAGAATTTCTCCGGCGAAGCTCCGACGTCCACGCGCCGGCGCGTGAGGCGGTTTCCGGCCAGAATTTGGGAAAACTTCTTCAGGACAGTATCTTCTCCTTGCAAATCCGAGCATACCCATCCAATTTAAATCAAATTCCGACCACTTTCATATTTTTCCGGCGTGAATAGTAGTTCCCAGAAAATTTTTGCTTTTTCGGCACAACATTATAATGGCATTCGTATCAAAAGCCTTTAACTCACAAACTGTTGGATCCAATTCATTGAATCCAATCCAGATGGTTTCTTTACCGGATTATATTGAGTTTCTTCAGTACAAAGCATGTAAACAGACATCTTCAGGAACAGCTTCCGTTGTTAATGAGAACAAGCGAAGGAAGTCATCCTTCAAACTTCAGAGTATTAGTATTGCACCATACACTCGCCCAAAATCATATTTTACTTCCATTTAACAGTGCACTTGATGAATGTTACCTCCTTTGTGTACCAACCATACTATTTGATACCACATTTTTGCGTAACCACCTTCCTCCACAAGGCACCCTTTACTCTAGCATATATACATAGCATTTTTTCTTGGTTAAAGAACTTCAGTCAGAATGACCAAGGCGCTAACTTCAAGTGAGGCAGTAACTCCTTCCTAACGCATGTGGTGGAAATCTTTAACTCAATTTGCTCCATCCGACAGAAAGACCCTCATTAACTGCTTCAGTTTTTTGCAAAATTGCTGTTGGCATAGAAAACAAGGGCATAATAAAGTGGGATACTTGACAAGCTACGTTATTTGAGTGTTCTCCCTCCTTTAGAAAAATATTATCTAGTCCACCCCACCAACCTTTTTTCAAATTTATGTATCACTGGCGTCAGAATCCCTCCCTCTTCAAGTCTTCCTCCTTATGGGAGCCCCCAAATATTCTGATATAATCTCGCTTACCTTGCATTCCCCCACCAATGTGAGCTCATGTTTTCCTGTGCACCTCTCCTGCAGGCATTAACATGAACTTTCTCATGGATGCACAATGCTTCACAGCCTCAAACCAAACCGATGTGCACGAATCTATCTCAATTGGTTTTGGAGAATATCAATGTCCCATCTGCACATATGTGAAACCGACTCCTTCTCATGACAAAACTCTTATTAGTTAACCTCTTACGGATGGCTTTGCTCCAATGGCTTGACTAAGGCATCCATCACAAACAGAAAAGCATCTCAGTTCCGGCATTATTTCCACTAGTCCTAACAGCTCATACCAACCTAGAACCCTTTGTCAATGCTCTCAAATACTAAGTACTATAGTCACTGACCACATAGGCAGATATATAGTGTAACCTATGGGTTCACGGGAACCCAATAGCTTTTGCTTAAACCTATATGTGTATTAAGAAATCGACTGTGATCCCAATTATTATTGTATATTAACTTAAGGTTTGTTGTAATAAGCCATAAACTTCATATCCTGAACCCCCCTCCCCCCGACAGAAAATATGCCCTCTGTACATGTGTATATGTAAAGCTTATACATTTACCAATTACAGAATGAGTAACCACTAGACAAGGTTTATTTTTCTCAACTATGAAAATTCACACTATCAAGTAAACATAACCATCAATATAATCAACTTAAATTGGATGCAAAATGCAATCTTCTAAACCGCATTGGAACAGTATACATACTTGAAATATCATGGTTATCAAAGATAAATTCTAATAACTGAAACTCTATAATAAATACTACATGTTTCTGAGTCTTAACACAAAAATAAATACTCCCTCTAAGATGATTTATAGCTACAGGAACGTTTATGACTTATTTTCGACCAGGAGTTTCAACAATTTTTCTCTCTTAAATTTCGTGCCCAGTCAAACAACATCACAAAATGGGACGGAGGGAGTACATGTTTATTACTTGAAGGGGTCGTTTGGTTGGGAAACAAGTTATCCCACGACTGATTATCCCGGTATTAGTTATCTCTGGATAGATATTTCACCCTAATCCCGAGATTAGTTATACCGCGATTTTATCACAACCAAACATAAAATAAACTCATCTCAAATTTAATCCCGGGATTAATTATCCCTCCTCGTACCAAACGAGCGCTTAGAGAAAAAAGAAATTACTCCCTCAGTTTAGTCTATCTCAAAAGAAAGACATATTTCTATACTTTAAACAATTTAACTATAAAATTTTTATTTACCTTAATGAGATTTTATAGCAACAAAAATATCTATGGCTTGTCTTAGACCAAAAGTTTCAAAAGTTGATCTTCCTTTGTTAAACTATGTGATGGTGGGTGGAGCTAGAATGTGTCTACATGCTCGGCCAAACCCAATAGTTTTAGTTCAAACTTTGTATTTGTCTTAAAAATAACATTAAGTATGTACAAATTATTAATTTTGAACCTAGTAACTTAGAATCTTGAACCCATAAGTTTAAAATTCTGGCTCCGCCTTTGATGGGCAGGAGGGAGTAACATATTTTGTATAGTTTTCAAATATCTGAACTTTATATAAAGAAATTGAATTCACATGAGAGAATATAATACCTTAACAGTGAAGTCATGAATAGTTTTCTCAGTAGCAGCTCTAGCAGAGATTGTGCCCATAACCTTAGACTTTAATGGAGACCCAGAAAATTTGGAGGTTGGTAAACTGAAACCATACTGTAAAAATGAAGATTTAGTAGAGCTTAAAGTGGGTTTATAAGAAGAAAAAAGAGAAGAGTTGTACTTAAGTTTCTGTTTGGCTTGAGACAAAACAGGACATATTGGTGAAAATACTGCAAAGGAAGCCATTTGGGTATGGATTTCAGATTTCCAAAAACCTCAAAATGAAAGTGGGAAGTGTGGAGAATGCCTTTTTGTTATTTTTGATTGTTTTAACAAATTCCTTAGAAGTGGAATGTAATTATCCACGTGGTTGTTTCATTGCCTTTTGGTTCGATTTTTCTTTTTCTTTTTTTTCTGGATTTTCTTTTGTTTTGTTTTGTTTTGCTTTTCAGTTATTCAAACTATTTGACCAAAATTTTTTTAAAGTCAGTTTGACCAATTTTTGATATAAAATTAAACAAAATTAATTTATATTTTATAATTTAAAATGACGGATCCAAGATTTAACCATTATGTATTTGCGTTTGGAATTTATCATAAATTATTTGATTTATTGAATTTAAATATTATATAAAAAATTTTGGTAAATTTTTAATATATATATATATATATACGAAGTTCAAGACGCGATTGAATTCGAGTGAACTCATACATTATATACGCTAGATCCACCATCAGAGGAGATTTGACTGTTAGCCTGTTTTGCTAAGCTGTAAAAATCGACTTAGTTTGAGAAGTATTTTTTTCAAAAATATTTTTCAAAAACGTACGTACTTAGAAAAATAGTTGTATTTAGCTAATAAATTTGAAAAGTACATTTGAGCAACAATTTGTGTTTGGCCAAACTTTTCAAAAAGTGTTTTAAGTATCAAATTACGAATAAGGACAAGAAGAGATTTACTTAGTAGTTAATATTATACAAGTAGATAAATAATTATATATATTTATTATTAAAGATAATAATTATGTCTATTTATTTTATTTAAGTGAAATGTGAAAATAAAATTAAAAAGTACGTTATTATTTCAAGATGATTTAAATATATTAAAAAATTATTCAACGAATATGAAAATTCAACCCAAAAGTCATTAATTATTCATATCTATTTATTAATATAAAACAGGGCCCTTAGAAAGTGATGTGACATCTCTTATTGATGAGGAAATGTATTTATCTATTTTCTTAGAATTTTAGGGTTTTTTCTTGTAAAAATTGAACTTAACCTAATTTTAACAACTTCAGACGCCTCCTCTTCTTCCTCCTCTTTTTGTCTATCAAATTAACTTTTCAACCACTACTTTAATATATTCACTAATAAAATGCGAAGTCAAATTAACAACTTAACCTACATTTGATCAAATACTGTCATAAAATAACAAAACAGAGTATTGTTATTGTTCTCTATTTGAATTCAGAAACTCTGTCAACAGAAGGTAAAACGTGGGCTTCTGCAAATTTTACAATCCTTTATTTTGCAAGCTCGAGATACAAATTCAAATGCATCGAGAGTGCAACAGATACTCTCTAGTTCATCTTGTTATGTGTTTATCTCATACTGAATATACATAAGTTCCAAATCTAGTATGAAGAACATGAAGAATTCCCCGTGAGGTAAAGCCCGATGTGATGCCAAACCAGCTCTTAGTTACACTGAAAAGTTAATTTGTCCTGAAGTTTGCACTACAAATTGAAGAATTTCAGACTAATTTGTCTGAAGTTTGCACTATGAAGTGAGGAGAAACTGAAGTTTGCCCTTGCACTATGAACTGAAGTTCCTGAAGTTTGCTTTGCACTATGAAGTGAGGGGAAACTGAAGTTTTCCCTTGCACTATGAACTGAAGTTTACGTGATTGCCTTTGCAAGTCAGGCCAAACTTCAGGCAAAAATATCTGAAGTTTTTCTTTGATAAGGCTACACTTCATGCAAAAAATTCTGAAGTTCAAACTTCAGACATAAATTTTTGCTACTTCAGGCCCGTATGCCTGAAGTTACTCGAAAAGTGGGTACGCTTGCAATTATTTTTGCAAAACGGGTATAAATTAAAATGTGACCTAAAAACTGAGTATAGATACAAATCCCCCCTTTTTCTTCTAATTTTCACACAATAAACTCAATTAATAAATCTAAAAGATTAATTCCCTGAAATGCTGCATTAGTTTTCTTAATTTACACCTATTATGTCTCATCTCTTTCCTCATTATTATGTACCATTACAACTTTTTTGTGAAACGTCTCAATTCTTTCCTCAAGCGTCTTTTCAAATTTCAACATTCTTCTTTGTTTCGATTTCTTCGTTGAAACATATGCATTTACTTTCTTCCTTTACTCACTTTTATGACCGCCTTTAGTTAATATTGTCTCCGTTTAAATTTTACTTGGCATGCATATTAAAAATAGATTTTCATTTTTACTTGTCACGTTACGCATATGAAAAGAAGACAATTTTTTTTTTTGTTATACTCACGGTATTTATTACTCATTTCAAATTATTTTCTCAAATCCAATAAAATATGCATCAATTAATATGGATATCATGGTAAATTATACTTCATTTATTATTTCTTAAGGGGCGTGAAAAGTCAAAACGTGTCAAGCGAAAATAAACGGATGGAGTATATTTCTTTATTCCTTTTGTCCGGGCCTCCAAATTTTCTTCTCCACTTTTTTTGGTCAGGTTTTATTATAACTCACTTTTTGTTAAGACCTATAATATTTCTATGTGGTAAAATCTTTTTCCTGCAGGCCTCTCTCCTCTTCCCTAAATGTTACAAACTGTTTAAAGTTAAATTTATGCACCAATCTCAAATTACTTATACATTCTATACCGTTCAAACTCCTTTTACTTCAAATGAAAAACGAAAAGGAACTTCAATAGGCTACAAAGCATCAAACAAACAATGGAAACGAAGGGAGTAGATATTATTGTAGAAGACATGACTTTACTAGAAAAAGAAAAAAGAGGAGTAAGAGGCATGACTTTTGATGGAGTAAAAAGATGCGTGTCTTTTGAAGTAAGAGAAAGAGCAAAGCCTGCTAACTACAAGAAGATTTTAAAGAGGAAAAAAAAGTTTAGTGTAGATTTTACATATACATATATTCCTAGGGCCAAAAAACACGTTTATATTTTTTGTCTTCTTTTTTTCTTAATTAGCTTTGTTCGTTTTACCTCCCCTTATTTGAGGAAAATCCCACTTAAGATCTTTAATTTGTGAAGATTAAGTATTAGACAATCAGTGGCAGAGGTAGAATTTCCATTAAGGGGGTTCAAAATAAAAGTTAAAAAATTCGAAGTGATTGTATGCTTGTAGGTAGTGGGAATTGATCAAATAACCTCATAAAGGTTTTGGGCCCCCTTAACCACTAAGCTATACTTTTAGGCTGTTTCAAATGGATTCAAAACATATATTAAAGTAAAAAGCAAATTTTGACTTATATATATAGTGTAATTTTTTGGCGGGACAATCGTGTTTAATTTAGAGAAATAGTGTGATGACCCAAAATGTCATCTTTAATTTTAAATATTTATTTCTATGTTTTGTGACCTCGAAAAATACTATTCATTATTTCTCGACTTGCGTGTGTAGTCCGTATAATTTTTCAGAAAGTTTTTATATTAAAAATTGATTAAAATATGAAATAGAGCTTTAAAACTCAATTGAGTTTACTTCGGTCAATATTTTGAGCAAACATACCCGGATCAGTATTTTGACAGTTTCGGTAGGTCCGTATCGTGATTTGAGACTTCGGCGTATGCCCAGAATCAAATTCGGAGGTCCCTAGCTCAAATTATCGCCATTTAACGGAAACTAAAAATCTAAAGGTTAAAGGTTTTCAAAGTTTGACCATGGATTTGACTTTATTGATATCGGACTCGGAATGAGATTTCGAGAATTTGAATAGCTTCGTTATGTCATTTATGACTTGTGTGCCAAATTTGAAGTCATTCCGGACTCATTTAATATGTTTCGGCACGAGTTTTGCAAATTAAAAAGTTTGAAACTCATAAGTCCGAATCGAGGTATGGTTTGTAATTTTGATGTTGTTTGACATGATTTGAAACCCCGAGTAAGTCTGTATTATATTTCGGGACTTGTTGGTATATTTTGTTGAGGTCCCGAGGGTCTCAGGTGTAATTCGGATCATGATCGACGCATTTCGGAACCATGAAACTGTTGAACGTGCTGCTACTGATTACCTTCTATGCGATCGCGTGACTATGTCCGTGATCGCGAAGGCTTAATAGTCACTGATGAAATTTGTACTATGTGGTCGCATAGTGAGGTTCGCGATCGCACAATTGCAACAACTAAGTCACCGCGAACGCGAGGGCAAAGCCGCGTTTGCGAAGAAGGAATGAGGTAGAAGCTGAAGCACAAAATTTGTGATACGCGATCGCACAAGGCAGTCCTCGATCGCGAAAGGCTGAGAAACTGTGCTTCGCATTCGCGAGAGCACTGCCGCATTCACGAGAGCATTGCCGCATTCGCGAAGAGCAAAAGTTGGGCAGCCTAAAAATGTGTTTCGCGACCGCAAAGCATTGTCCGCGATCGCATAAGTTAAAAACCTGGGCAAACAGAACTTAAGTTCTGTAAATGGGATTTCGCCCCATTTTCCACCATTTGCGATTTTAAGCTCGGTTAAGATGAATTTTGGGCGATGTTTACGGGAAAATATTGGGGTAAGTGTTCTTTATCCTATATTTATTATATTTCATGATTCCATACTGATTTACATCATGAATCCGTGAATTTATGGAAGAAAATTTAGATTTTTGTAAAATCTTCCAAAAATATAAAATGAAGATTTGAAGATCAATCCGATGTCGGAATTTGATAATTTTTATATGGTTGAAATCGTATCGGAATGACTGTTCGGATTTCGTGAGTTTTTTCGGGATTCGAGACGTGGGTCCCACTGTCGAATTTTAAAATGAATTTTAGATTTTAATCCGGAAAATTAATAAATTCATATGGAATTAATTCCTACAATTCATGTTGAGTATATTGAATACTTTGTGACTAGATTTGAAGCTTTCGGACACGAATTCGCGAGGCAAAGGTTTATTGGAATCTTGAAATTGGTTGCGAAGCGAGGTAAGCGTCGTGGTTAGCCTTGACTTGAGGGAATAGAACCCTTGAATTATTTGTTATGTGAAATTCATATGAACGATGTATGGGCGAGGTGACGAGTGTCTATATGTCATCAAAATAATTGTTTGCATAATTATTTAAAAATTATAAATTATTTTAAATCATGAATTAATTATTATATTAATTGTTTCTCTCATATTCCTTGTTCAATATTATGCCTTGAATCCATGCTATAATTGCTATATGCTTATTTGATTTATGTGACTTAATTGCTACTTGACATTTAGCATACTAATTATTAAATTGCCTATTCCCTCTTTAGTTTCCACAATTAATTGCTACTTGTCATCACTTATTTCTAAAAAATCATAATTATTGTATCCTTATTGGCTAATAATTTCTTATTGAATGTGGTATTTATTGGAGTATTTTTATTACATTTAAGAATTGAAATATTGTTGGAGCGGGTTGTACGCTGCAACAGAAATAAAAATGAATAAATTTGGGGATCAGGTTGCATGCCGCAACAAATTATATTTTAAGTTTATATTATTGGAGCGGGTTGCACACCGCAACGAAAATTTATTGAAGAATTATATTATTGGAACGGGTTACACGCCGCAACGGAAATTGATTGAAATAATAGTTGGCTATGACTGCCGAGTTGGCTTCAACTATTGAAATGAGTTACTTGTTTTATTTCTATTATTGTTGTTATTAGTATTATTGCGTACAGGTTAATGTAAGTGACATGCCTTAGCCTCGTCACTACTTTATCGAGGTTAGGCTCAGCACTTACAGAGTACATGCGGTCGGTTGTACTCATACTACACTATGCACTTCTTGTGCAGATTTTGGAGTTGGTCCCAGCAGTGTACCATAAACTTGCTCGGATTCAGCTACCCAGAGGAGACTTGAGGTATAGTTACACAACGTCCGCAGTTCTGAAGTCCCCTTCTATCTTATCTTAATTGTGTATTATCTTTCAATCAACTTGAATTTTATTTAGACCTTTATTTGTATTATTGTAGTAGTTCGTACACTTGTGACACCAGATTCGAGAATGTATTTGTATGGTTCGCTTGTTATGGTCTTCCGCACTTTATTTTAGTAATGAACTTCTGTTTAATTTAATTTGTTGAAAAATGATAAAAATTATTCTAATGTTGGCTTGCCTAGCAAGTGAAATGTTAGGAGCCATCACGGTCCTGAAGGTGGGAATTTTGGGTCGTGACAAGTTGGTATCAGAGCACTAGGTTATTTAGGTCTCACGAGTCACGAGCAAGCTTAAAAGAGTCTGAAGGATCGGTACAGAGAAGTCTGTACTTATCTTTAAGAGGCTATGAAGTTTAGGAACAATATCACTTCTTTCTTATTCTGTCATACGATTACAGCTCCTATCTGTGCACCACCACTCCACAGTCACTACAACGGTTATCCAGTCCGTTCTGGTCAGCTTCAGCTTCAGCATCCATGACAGCAGGATGGGTGTTATGAGTGTGGGAACATTAGTCACATCATGAGGTATTGCCCTAGGTTGTCGAGCAATAGATCTCGGCAAGATTCTCGTACCATCATACCGGCACCGGTTGCTTCATCGCTTGCTCAGCCAACCAGAGGTAGGGGTCAGGCAGCTAGAGGTGGAGGTCAGGCCGTTAGAGGTGGAGGCCATCCCAGAGACGCGGTTCAGAGTGGTGGGGCCCAACCCTAATTTTATGCTTTTCCAGCTAGGCCTGAGACCGAATCATTAGATGTCGTGATCACAAGTATTGTTCCAGTTTGCCATAGAGATGCTTGAGTTCTATTTGATCCAGGATCTACTTATTCCTATGTGTCCTCCTATTTTCCTTCATATCTGGTTGTGCCCCGCGATTTTCTGAGTGCTTCTGTGTGTGTGTCCACACCGGTGGGAGATTCTGTTGTAGTAGATCATGTTTATCGTTCATGTGTGGTTACTATTGGGAGTCTTGAGACTAGCGTGGATCTTCTACTTCTTGACATGGTAGATTTTGATGTCATCTTGGATATGGATTGGCTGTCACCCTATCATGCTATATTGTATTGTCACGCCAAAATGGTGACCTTAGCTATGTCGGGGTTGCCTCTAATAGAGTGGAAAGGGACTATTGGCCATTCTATCAGCAAGGTTATCTCTTATGTGAAAGCTCGGCGTATTATCGAGAAGGGGTGTCTAGCTTATTTGGCTTATATTCGTGATCCCAACTCGGAAGTTCCTTCTATGGATTCAGTTCCAGTTGTCCGTGAGTTTCCAGATGTATTTCCTACAGATTTGTCGGGGATGCCACCCGACAGAGATATTGACTTCTGCATTGATTTGGCTCCGGGCACCCAGCCCATTTCTATTCCACCATACCATATGGCCCCGCCGGAGTTGAAGGAATTAAAAGAAAAATTACAAGAATTGCTTAATAAGGGCTTCATTAGACCTAGTGTCTCGCCCTGGGATGCACCCGTGTTGTTCGTGAAGAAGAAAGATGGGTCGATGAGAATGTGTATAGATTATCGGCAGTTGAACAAGGTCACTATCAAGAACAAGTATCTGTTACCAAGAATTAATGACTTATTCGATCAGCTTTAGGGTGCCAAGGTGTTTGCAAAGATCGACTTGAGGTCTGGTTACAATAAGTTGAAGATTAGGGCATCTGATGTTCCTAAGACAGCTTTTCAGACTCGGTATAGGCATTACAAATTCCTAATGATGTCATTTGGGCTGACAAATGCCCCAAAAATATTTATGGATTTGATGAACCGAGTATTCAAACCCTATTTGGATTCTTTTGTGGTTGTATTCATTGATTATATCTTGATTTATTCCAGCAGTCGAGAAGAGCATGAGTAACATCTTCAAATTGTGCTTCAGACTTTGAAGAATAATCAGTTATATGCTAAATTTTCAAAATGCGAATTCGGGTTAGACTCAGTTGCCTTTTTGGGGCATATTGTATCGGCAGAAGGCATAAAAGTGGATCCTAAGAAGATTGAGGTTGTTCAGAATTGGAGCCTAGACCTACTTTAGCTACAGAGATCTGGAGTTTCCTGTGTTTGGCAGGATATTATGGTCAGTTTATGAAGAGGTTTTCATCTATAGCATCCCTATTGACTAGACTGACCCAAAAGGGTGCTCCATTCAGATGGTCAGATGAGTGTGAGTTGAGCTATCAGAAGCTCAAGACTGCTTTGACTATGGCGCCAGTGTTGGTGTTGCCCGCAGGTTTAGGATCATACACGGTGTATTGTGATGCATCTCGTATTGGACTCGGTGCAGTATTGATACAAGATGGCAGGGTGATTGCATATGCATCGCGGAAGGTGAAAGTTCACGAGAAGAATTATCTTGTTCATGACTTAGAATTGGCAGCCATTGTTCATGCGCTGAAGATTTAGAGGCACTACCTTTACGGCATGTCATGTGAAGTATTCACAGATCATCGTTGTCTAGAGTATCTATTCAAGCAAAAAGATCTCAATTTGAGGCAGAAAAGATGGTTGGAGCTGTTGAAAGAATGTGATATCACCATTTTGTATCACCCCGGAAAGGCCAATGTGGTGGCCGATGCCTTGAGTAGAAAGGTTGTGAGTATGGGCAGTCTTGCATATATTCCGGTTGGTGAGAGGCCGTTAGCTGCAGATGTTCAGACTTTGGCCTATCAGTTCGTGAGGTTAGATGTTTCAGAGCCTAGTAGAGTTCTAGCTTGCACAACCGTTCGGTCTTCTTTATATGAACGCATCAGAGAGCGGCAGTATGATGATCCTCATTTGCTTGTCCTTAAGGACACGGTGTGGAACGGTGATGCCAAACAGGTAGTTGTGGGGAAAAATGGAGATCTGTGAACGCAGGCTCATATTTGTGTGCCTAATGTGGATGGGCTTCGTGAATTAATTCTTGAAGAAGCCCACAGTTTCCGGTATTCTATTCATCCAGGTGCCGCCAAAATGTATCAAAATTTATGGCAACATTATTGGTGGGGGAGAATGAAGAATGATATAGTTGCATATGTAGCTCGGTGTCTAAATTGTCAACAAGTCAAGTATGATCATTAAAGACCTGGTGGTTTGCTTCAGAAGTTAGAAATTCCTGAGTGGAAGTGGGAGCGTATCACTATGGATTTTGTTGTTGGGCTTCCACAGACTCAGAGAAAGTTCGAAGTTGTATGGGTCATTGTGGACAGGTTAACCAAGTCGGCACATTTCATTCCAATAGCGGTTATCTATTCTTCAGAGCGGTTAGCGGAGATTTACATTCGTGAGATTATACGCCTTCACGGTGTGCCTGCATCTATCATTTCTGATCGAGGTACACAACTCACCTCGCACTTTTGGAGGGTTGTACAGCGTGAGTTAGGTGCACGGATTGAGTTGAGTATAACATTTCATCCACAGACAGACGAACAGTCAGAGCGCACTATTTAGATATTGGAAGATATGTTTTGCGCTTGTGTTATAGACTTTGGAGGTTCTTGGGATCAGTTCTTGCTACTTGCGGAGATTGCCTATAATAACAGCTACCCGTCGAGCAATCAGATGGCTCCATATGAAGCATTATACGGGAGACGATGTCGTTTGCCAGTTAGTTGGTTTGAACCGGGAGAGGCTCGGTTGTTGGGTACCGATTTGGTACAAGATGCCTTGGATAAGGTCAAGATTATTCAGGATCGTCTTCGCACATCTCAGTCTAGGAAAAAGAGTTACGCTGACCGTAAAGTTCATGATATTACATTTATGGTTAGAGAAAGAGTATTGCTCCGGGTTTCACCTATGAAAGGCATAATGAGATTCAGAAAGAAGGGCAAATTGAGCCATAGGTATATTGGACCCTTTGAAATTTTTGAAAGGGTGGGTGTAGTAGCCTACAAGCTTACATTACCACCTAGTTTATCATCAATTCATCTGGTGTTCCATATGTCTATGCTTCGAAAATATCATGGTGATCCGTCCCATGTATTAGATTTAAGCTCAGTCCAATCGGACAAGGATGTGACTTATGAGGAGGAGCCGGTAGCTATTCTAGCCTGGCAGGTTCGACCGTTGAGGTATAAGAATTATCCTTCAGTTCGAGTGCAATGGAGAGGTCAGCCCGTTGAGGCAGCTACTTGGGATTCCGAGTTGGACATGCGAAGTAGATATCCATACCTTTTCACCAGCTCATGTATTTTTCTAACTCCGTTCGAGGACGAACGTTTGTTTTAGAGGTGGAGAATGTGATGACCCAAAATGTCATCTTCAATTTTAAATATTCATTTATGTGTTCTGTGACATAAAAAAGAACTATTCATTATTCCTCGACTTACGTGCATAGTCCGTATAATTCTTCCAAAAGTTTTTATATGAAAATTGATTAAAATGTGAAATAGAGTTTTAAAACTCAATTGAGTTGACTTTGGTCAATATTTTAAGCAAACGAATCCAGATCAGTGTTTTGATAGTTCCAGTAGGTCCGTATCGTGATTTTGTACTTGGACGTATGCCCGAAATCGAATTCGGAGGTCCCTAGCTCAAATTATCGCCATTTAACAGAAACTAGAAATCTAAAGGTTAAAGGTTTCCAAAGTTTGACCACGGATTTGACTTTATTTATATCAGACTCGGATTGAGATTTTGAGAATTTGAATATCTCCGTTCTGTCATTTATGACCTGTGTGCCAAATTTGAAGTCATTCCGGACTCATTATGTTTTGGCACGAGTTTTGCAAATTGAAAAATTTGAAACTCATAAGTCTGAATTCAAGTATGATTTTGTAATTTCGATATTGTTTGACGTGATTTGAAACTCCGAGTAAGTCTGTATTATTTTTTGGGACTTGTTGGTATATTTTATTGAGGTCCCGAGGGCTTCGGGTGTAATTCAGATTATGATCGGTGCATTTCGGAACCATGAACCTGCTGAACCTGTTGCTACTTATTTCCTTCTATGCGATCGTGTGTCTATGTCCGCGATCACGAAGGCTTAATGGTTACTGATGAAATTTGTACTATGCGATCACATAGTGAGGTCTGCGATCACACAGTTGCAGCAACTAAGTCACCGCGAACGCGAGGGCCAAGCCGCGTTCGCGAAGAAGGAATGAGCTAGAAGTTGAAGCACAAAATTTGTGCTACGCGATCGCACAAGGCAGTCCGCGATCGCGAAAGGCTGAGAAACTGTGCTTCGCGTTCGTGAGAGCACTGCCGCGTTCGCGAAGAGCAAAAGCTGGGCAGCCTAAAAATGTGCTTCGCGATCGCGAAGCATTGTCCGCGATCGCATAAGGTAAAAACCTAGGCAAACAGAACTTAAGTTCTATAAATAGGATTTCGCCCCATTTTTCACCATTTACGATTTTGAGCTCGGGTAAGACGAATATTGGGCGATTTTTATGGAAAAACATTGGGTTAAGTGTTTCTTATCCTATATCGATTATATTTCATGATTTCATACGCATTTACATCATGAATCCGTTAATTTATGGAAGAAAAAAAATCAGATTTTTATAAAATCTTCCAAAAATATAAAATAAAGATTTGAAGGTCAATCCGATGTCGGAATTTGATAATTTTTATATGGTTGAAATTGTATCGGAACGGGTGTTTGGATTTCGTGAGTTTTTTTAGAATTCAAGATGTGGGTCCCATTGTCGATTTTTAAAATGAATTTCTGAATTTAATGCGGAAAATTAGTAAATTTATATAGAATTAATTCCTACGATTCGTGTTGAGTATATTGAATTGTTTGTGACTAGATTTGAAGTTTTCGGACACGAATTCAAGAGGAAAAGGTTTATTGAAATCTTGAAATTGGTTGCGAAGCGAGGTAAGTGTCGTGGTTAACCTTGACTTGAGGGAATAGAACACTTAAATTATTTGTTATGTGAAATTTATGTGAACGACGTATAGGCGAGGTGATGAGTGTCTATACGTCATCAAATTAATTATTTTCATAATTATTTGAAAATCATAAATTGTTTTAAATCATAAATTAATTATTATATTAATTATTTCTCTCATATTCCTTGCTTAATATTATGCCTTGAATCGATGCTATAATTTCTACATACTTATTTGATTTATGCGACTTAATTGCTACTTGACATTTAGCATACTAATTATTAAATTACCTATTTTCTCCTTAATTTCCATAATTAATTTCTACTTGTCATCACTTATTTCTAAATAAAGCATAATTATTGTATGCTTGTTGTCTAGTAATTTCTTATTAGACGTGGTATTTTTTTATTACATTTAAGAGTTGTTAATTTATATTGTTGGAGCAGGTTGCACGCCGCAGCGAAAATAAAAATGAATAAATTGGGGGACCGGGTTGCGCGCCGCAACGGATTATATTTTAAGTTTTATTATTGGAGCGGGTTGCACGCCGCAACGAAAATTGATTGAAGAATTATATTGTTGCCCACACCGCAATGGAAATTGATTGAAATAATAGTTGGCTATGACTGCCGAGTTGGCTTCAACTGTTGAAATGAGTTACTTGTTTTATTTCTATTATTGTTGTTATTACTATTATTGCGTACATGTTAATGTAAGTGACCTGCCTTAGCCTCGTCACTACTTCGTTGAGGTTAGGATCAGCACTTACAGAGTACATGGGGTCAGTTGTACTCATACTACACTCTGCACTTCTTGTGCAGATTTTGGAGTTGGTCCCAGCGGCATACCATAAACTTACTCGGATTCAGCTACCTAGAGGGGACTTGAGGTATAACTACACATCGTCCGCAGTTCTGAAGTCCCCTTATATCTTATCTTAGCTGTGTATTATCTTTCAAATAACTTGAATTTTATTTAGACCTTTATTTGTATTATTCTAGTAGCTCGTGTACTTGTAACACCATATACAAGGATGTATTTGGATGGTTCGTTTGTTATTGTCTTCCGCACTTTATTTCAGTAATGAATTTCTGTTTAATTTAATTTGCTTAAAAGTAGTAAAAATTATTCTAATGTTGACTTGCCTAGCAAGTGAAATGTTACGCGTCATCACAGTCCTGAAGATGAGAATTTCGGGTCGTGACAAATAGGAACCTGATAGAATTTTTTTTTGTGCTCAAATATCTCTAATTAGTTTGGTTATTTTCACCTTCCCTTACCTAAATTCCCCTAATCAAAGTCACTTGTGAGTAGGAGTGGCAAACGGATGAGTCGGGTCGAAAACGGGTAATGAAAAAAAGGATAAATTATCCGACCTGACCCATATTTAATACGGATAAAAAATGGGTTAACCAGCGGATAATATGAGTAACCATATTATCCATGACTTCTTGAATATGATCACTTTTGTGAAAATTCCTAGTCTCCCAAACTTGAGGAACCCCCAATTTGAGGTTTTACAAATGTAAAAGTTAAACTCATTGGTTATCCATTGGTTACCTATTTGTTATCCATTATGGTTCTTATCTATATTTGACCCATTTTAAAAAAGTTCATTATCCAACCCCTTTTTAAGTGGATAATATGGGTGGTTAACTATTTTTTTTAATATATAAGTGGCCACCACTTATGAGGGGCTTTGAATCTGTAAATGCCGTTGATATTTTTCATCAATGAATTGCACGGCTTCTGGGGATGATGGATGTCACGACCTGAAATTCCCACCTTCAGACCTTGATGGCGCCTAACATTTCACTTGCTAGGCAAGCCAACGTTAGAATAATATTATCTATTTTTAAAATAATTTTTAAATTTATTAATAACAAAGAACAAATGCGGAAGTAAAGTCTGAAATGTAGTGAATAATCCTTAAAAATAACGGTGTCTAAATACCATCCCAGAATTGGTATCACAAGTGCACGAGCTTCTAGAATAATACAAATAAAGGTCTGAATAAAATAAAGTTGTCTGGAAACAAACACACATCTAAAGTAAAGTAGACGGGACTTCAGAACTGCGAACGCCGTGCAGTTATACCTCAAGTCTCCTCTGAGTAGCTGAAATCCGAGCAAGTCTATGGTACTCCGCTGGGCCTAACTCCGAAATCTGCACAAGAAGTGCAGAATGTAGTATCAGTACAACCGACCCCATGTACTGGTAAGTGCTGAGCCTAACCTCGACGAAGTAGTGACGAGCCTAAGGCAGGTCACTTACATTAACTTGTACGTAATATTAGTAACAACAACAAATAATAAAAATAATCAGATAACTCATTTATAATAATTGAAGCCAACTCAACAGTCATAACCAATTATCATTTCCATCAATTTCCTTTGCAGCGTACAACCTGCTCTCACAATATATTCACATTCAATTCTATTGCGGCGTGCAACCCGCTTCTCCAATATATTCATTTTAATCAAGTCTGTTGCGGCGTGCAACCTGATCCCCCAATATATATATCGACTTTTTAATAAGTTTATTGCGGCGTGCAACCCGGTCCTCCAATATGGACTTTTAATAAGTCTGTTGCGGCGTACAACCCGATCCTCCAATATGGACTTTTAATAAG
>AWOL01S0038959.1:4191-50463 GCA_000715115.1 Nicotiana otophora
CTTTAAAATTTTTAAAAACTGTTTTAACCCTGCCCCGCACCCGCACCCGCATAAGAGTAAACCTGCCCCGCCCCGCATCAAATAAAACCTGCCCCGTTCCGCCCCATTTCCATCCCTAAATTCATATAGGTAATAGTGCTCAAGTTTGGGAAGTATACTCTTTCTAATAATATATGACGAGGTATGTTCCTTTGAACAAAAGGAGTGTTTTAGTTGGATTAGAAGCCAACTATAGTGGAAGATTTAATAATATGGTATGATGAAGTGGAAATAGATAAAGAAAGAGAAGAAAATAATGATAGAAATTGTAACTTGATTCCATAATTGAAAATTAGAGGCTCAAATTGGTGTCATGCTCTCCCTCTATGTGTTATTTCCGTTTGAATTTTTAATTACCTAATGAAGTTAATACTTTATCAAATATAAACATAGAACAAGTCCAAGTAAACCACCTAGATATAATATAAATATAAGAGAAATGAACTTTCTTAAAAAGTTTTTTCTCTTCTTTCATTTTAAGAAAATCAAAGAAATGATAGAATTAGTTACACCGGTTCAGATTGACCTAAAGATTTAATATAATTATTTAATTCAGTTTATAATTTCTAATCGAGGAAAAATAAAATATATCTAAACTTGTGTATAGGTAAAAAAATATGTGTCTAAAAGAGCGGTGTGACTGAAAAAGCATAGAGTTTTTCAAGAAAAAAAATAGATAATAAAGATAGCATGTCCCAACCTAGTGAAGTCGATCACTAGGATTGCCTTCATATATCTTCTATTATTATTGGATTGTCTTTAAATCCTCGAATCACACACACATGCAGTAAAGAGTGAATAAAGTAAATAAAATATAATTTTCTTTTTTCCTTTTAGTGATGGAGAAATAAAAGAATTTTTTTGTTGGAGAAATCTACTGCTTCAATGGAGAAGTATAATGGCATAGTGAATATAGAAATTTCTATGGTGGTTTAGAGATTACTTAATTTACAAAAATGAAAAAAAATCATAAGTTTGCTGACTATAATGACAACACAATTTTATTAAAGATGAATGACGAAAAAGTTAAATCATATATGTGTTTTTATTACTAATTGTTGTTTCTTTTACCACCAAATGATTTGTTATCAAATGGTTGTATATGTGAAGTTATTAAGCATATATCGTTGTAGTTTTAATATCATTCTATTTTTGCCTTCAAATTATTGTTTGTGAAACTGAGTTAACCGTTAAAAATATAAATATATTTCACATATTCAACTTATATAATTAAAATTATACAGGAAATTTTTAGAGCTCATTTATTTATCTTTATGACCGCATAGACATCGGAAAATTCACTAGTTAATTAATAGTTTAAATTAAGTAATGCTATTTTAGTATATTCAACATTTTGCTAAGGGTATCTTTGGTAAGAAACAAATTCAAAACTGCTTCTATTTCTGGAAAAACTATTTTTTTCTATTGCTCAAAAATTGTTTCTGCTTCCACCTAGAAATACTTTTTCTCCGCCAAAAAACTTGGTCAAACATATCAAGTTGAAAAAAAAGGCATTTTGGCCTGAGGAGAAGCTTGACCAAACAGATTATATTGATCATGAATAACTTTAGATGTTGTCCTGTAATTCCGTTTGCATGCATACAACCCAAAACTAAAGTAGGATTGAGTTGAAAAAATACTACAAGTAATAGTTTTGCTAAAGTTTTAAGAAATATCTCGAGATCAGTCGCCACAAAACATTCATTTTTAGAGGCGAGGAAGATTGTTTGCGTAAGTTTAAGTAGAGGATCTGTTATCGTAAAGGCACTAAACTTTTGAAATTATATGTGTTTATACTCCATGCCAAAAACAAAGCTGTTCGAAGTGGAATCTGAACAGCTAATTTAATTTATAAAAGTGCCCCATGTTTACCCGTAAAATGGTACAATTGAATTTATACGTGGTTTCTAGACAAGTAAATTAAATCAATACTGAAATAATAAAATAATTGAAGAGAAATGCAACACTTAGCCATGGAATGAAGATAAGATAACAGAAACAGTAATTCCGGGAGCAAGGTTCCGGGCACAACAACGATCAAATCAAGTAATAAGAAGATAAAAATATAGAGCTTTGGATTGATTATAGTATAAGTTTGCCAGAAAATTCGTCTCCTTTACAATGATTGGGGAGTTTACTATTTATAGCTTTACCTAGAGAACAAGGTCCTCGGATCAAACCTCTCTTAAATGACAATTATGAGGGCCATTGAAGAATGTGTAACGGAAGACAATGAATGCCATATTCTCTGTAACGGACCGTGCACCTAATGCTACAGAATATTCTTCATTGAATGCTACCGGGTGGCAACCATTTATTTCGCCTTTATGAATATTGATCTCTCCGGTAACAAATGAGATTGTTGCCTACGGTTCTGACTGTTTTCTATCTTCGGCTCCACGTGTCGCTTTCTCACATGATCATTTAATATAAACATATTTTACCTTATACATATAGTCCCCCTGCTTTCCGGTGGCAAAATTTTTGTGTCACCGGAAGTTGGTAGAAACATGCTTTTTGGCGGGATTACTCTGATGCCCTCTGAAAAACTTCTGACGGTTGATTATATGCATGTCTCTCCGTATTTAATGCCCCGAACACGCATCATCCCACGATTCAGCATAACGTTTTCCGGTTATCGAGGTAATCATGGCCACGAACTTAGCCGCCTAAACCTTTACTTATACGTATCAACTTCCTTCATTCATACTCCTTAATTCCCCAAACTCTCTCATACTTCCTTCATTCTACTGGTATTACGTTCTTCAATTTTTCTTTAACTCTTTTTCCTTCTTTCATAACGTATAATGACTTCTTCTTCAAAGAACACTAGTTCTTTCAAGAACAAGAACAAAGCCGAGGACGCTCCTCCTCCAACAGTGAACACCATCGTCTCTAAAAGTTTACAACAAAAGACTTTGAAGAGAAATTTCCTTCTGTTAGCACCCGTACATGGGCTGTTAGCAAATATCCTTTTTCCATCCGCCTTTCCAGCATTCTCGCTGTGAAGGAAGACTATCATTGCCAGGACCTAGACATTATCGTTCCCGACATGGTGGAGCTGGTAACCTTACCCAAGAAGGGTTTTACATATTTCTATACGTATCCCTTCACTTTGGAAACTGAGTGGAGAGCTAGACCCCGTCATTGTGGAGTTTTGCCTCCACTATCAAGTGTGTTTGGCGCAGGTGAGTCCTTCTGTATGGAGGACAATTGTTTGCCTTCGGCACCTGTGCGAGAAAATGGGGGAGGAGCTAACTTTAGCTCATGTGATGAACCTTTATTCCCCCAAGATCTTCCGTAAGGGGATGATCAACTTCAGCAAGCGGGGCCGCCATGCATTGTTATCTAGCATGGATGATGATAGCGACGATGGGTGGATGAAACGATTTTTTTCAATTACCACCAACGACATCATCCCAGCCTCAGCTCCTTCCTTCTCGGAATTGTGGAACCATACTCGTAAGTATAAAGTCTGTTACTTTCCTTGTCAAAGATCCTTTCCTCATCATTATTAACTTTTCTTTCTTTTTTTGCCTCAGCGACCCGGTGGGTTCCCCCTAGGGTTGAGGGCTTGTACCGATGGGTCCAGAAATTTTTGGACGTTACTACACCCGAAACCCGCTCATGGAAAGAGTTGTCCCTGAAATATGGGTGGAAGGCCAAATATCATGGTAAGTTTAACTCATCATGTCCTTACCCTTTTCTTATGAGAGAATTATCTAATTTTCCTCTTCTACTAAATATAGGTCTGCCCCAGGGCTCGGTTGTCGTCCCTGAGGAGGACATTTTGGCTGATCTTGTTGATGCGACAAGGTTGCTACAGAAAGTTTTTTCATAGGCAGGTGTCTTCGGGCCTGCTCCTGTTACAAGTATTTCTTCTCGGAGTCCCCGTCCAGAGAACAAGCAACGAAAAAGAAGGTGTTCCTCAACGGTCGAGGAAAAGAATAAGAGGGCGAAGACTGCTGCCCCCGAGTCATCTCCGGAAGTCATGATGACGACCGCTCCACCCGAGCTGGCCATTGATACCGATATGATTGATGATGAGGAAGAAACTAGTGAGGATGGAGCTTCTCTTCATAGAAGATGACGTTCATCCTCAACTCAATATACTGCTCAATTTGTTGAGTTAGTTACACTAGCCAAGGACGATGTCTCGATGCTCTGAGGGGAATTTGAAATGGCAGAGAATGCAGACTCACGCTTTTGGATCCCAGTCGTTTCTCTCGGTACTTTGAGGCTGAGTATTGGGTCCTATTCCGTCTTCGGTTGACGAGCAACCAATAACGAACATTGCATTTGTCGCAACTATATCTCACCCTTCGTCATCCTCAGCTTCATCTCCATCTTCATCAGCACCAACAACTGCTACATCACCTCCTCCGACCGCATTTGCCGGAGAAGAGAGTGTATTATTCCCTCACTCCCCAGTTCATGGGAATTTGGGGCAAAATTACTCTCCCCCTGCAGAGGATCCTCAAAGGCGGAAGAGCATTACCCTCTCGGTATCTACCGGATACAACTTGTTATCCCATCCGGTGGAGCTTGCTAATTACCTGAAGCCTTTGGCTTAAGAGAAAGATTGGGAAAACATACAGGCTTTCTCGGGAGAATGCTTGTTGAACAACGTCATGCACAATTCCGCAACGGTACATTCTTAACTTTCTTTGTTATTTCTTCTATTTTCGTCCAAAAATATCCTCAGTTTAACATCCTTTCTTTGTAGGCCAATTTTCTTGCTTCCAAAGGCCTCCAATGGTTGATTCGTGAAAACTAAAAACTTACCTCTACTTGGGATCAACTTTTGGCCGAGTGGGAGCAAACTGCCATCCGCCTCTCAGAATTAGAGGCCGAAGATGCTGAGGCCATTGTATTGGGGACTCGCTTACAGCAAAGCGAGCAAGAAGTGAAAACCCTTAGCCAAGAGATTAGCCCGCTGAGGTTTAAATTTGATGAAGCCATGGTCAAATGGGTTGAGGTACATAGTGTCGTTCTTGCTGCAATTGACTGCGAGGCTGCCTCCGCTGAAAGATTGACCAACTTAGAGGCAGCCTTGAAACTCCAAAACTGAAGAGTTTGTTGCTGCGGGAGTGAAACATGCCCAGTTGGAGGAGAAGTATAGGAAAACTATAGAGCATAATAGGATCTTTAGTTCAATTGTCTGTGACCTTGATGTTAGCCTCAGGTCTGTTAGATCCGCCTAGGAAAACCTTTCTGCCGAGGTAACCCAACTCAAAGAAGAACTTAAACACCGAGCGGCTTCCCTCGTTGTTGAGAAAACTTATGTTATGTACAACATGAGAAGACAACCCTTGGAAGAGGCCAAAGCTGGTATCATTGACTTTGATGATGAAATTGCTAAGGCCCGTGAGCTTGAGTTAGCTGCTAAACGTGGTCTCCCGGTAGAGCCTGATGCTTCCGGTTCTGAAACTTCAGGAATTGAAGAGGAAACCGAGAGCGAATATGTTGAAGGCCAAACTGATGAGAGCCAAAATGTTGAGTCATCGGCGGATCTATCCACTTCCCCTGGGGGTGCAGACACTTCTCTTCCTCCAGGTTCCGGAGATGCAGCAGTTTAGCTTTTCTTTTTTTTTTTTCAACTTTTGTATTTGTGACATTTTGGCACGCTATTGTAAATAAAAATATCATTAAGTATTATTTGAGTCTTTCTTCCGTTTGAACATTTATGCAGGTTTAAATCTTGCATTCTCTTCTTTTCGCTTAAGAGTTCTGCGCAAGTTTTACTGTTTGGATCTTATTATGTGAAGCCTTGGGTGTATTGTTTCCCAAAAGCATTTTGATTCCTGGCATAAGTTCTATAAAAATTAACCCTTTAACATGAGGGTTTTCATAAGAGAGGGCACTCTTATGTTTACGGTGCTCTTGAAGAGGACGTCTCCTGTTCATTACGGCACTAGCATTTACAATACTTGTTTAACTTTCAAATGATAAAATAAATTCATCGATCAGACAAGAAACAAGATGGAAAATAAAAGGTCTTTAATTTATTCCTTTCGTTTTCAAAAAGTACATAAGCATTTATGTTAAAGAGAAATTGCCATTTCTTGTGGCGAATTTGTACAACTTACTTCTACGTGGTCGCTCAAAACCTGATCCCGATGACATAATTATGTTTTCGGTTTTCATGCTCCGGTGGCATTTATTACATAAGCATTCTCATGTCATCCCCCCCAGTGTTCAAATGCAAAAAATGCGAATTGGAACACTGGGAATCTTACACCTTCGAGGATCCCACTAAGAAATTGCTAGACAATCTTCCCCTCGGTAACACACTTCACCTACGCTTAGGAATTTATGCTATCGGGCAAAAGAATATCTAATAATCCTCTAGTGGTTTGCACTTGTGAACGGTCGAGTAACCTTTTCTTTACAACAAGCTTATTTTTTTGGTGGGAATTTTCCTATAGAGCCAAAGATTATCTAACCATCCTGGAGTAGTTCTTCGCTTGTGTGCCTTGCTATTAAGGTCTTATTACTACCGTTAAACTTTCTTCGTAGTATGCTTTCTGATGCTGCCTTGTTAAAAACCTTTCCAGAAAAAACTGATTGGGACAAAAATTGGACAAAGGGAAAAAGAGTGCAACGCATACTTCCAGTACGAACGATGTTTGTCAGCAATAATATCTTTTGAGGTGAGTCACATTCCAATTGCTTGGTAACGTTTCTCCATTCTGATTCTCTAACAAGTACGAGCCTTTCCCGGTGATAGCTGAAACTCGGTAGGGGCCTTCCTAGGTTGGTCCTAACTTCCGTGCGTTGATTTCCCGAGTGTTTTGAGTTACTTTCCTTAAAACCAAATCTCCCACTTTAAAATAATGAAGGTTGGATCTTCGGTTGTAGTATCTCTCCATTCTCTGCTTTTGTATTTCCATCCTTATATGTGCCAAGTCCCTAAGCTCATTGAGTAACTCAAAGTTGACCAGCATTGCTTCATTATTCACTTCTTCGCTTGGTTGGAAATACCTTAAGGTAGGATCCCCTACTTCCACCGGAATTAAGGCTTCTGCTCCGTAAACAAGGTAAAAAGGAGTTTCCCCCGTGCTCGATTTGGCCGTCGTTCGGTATGCCCATAAAACTCTCGATAGTTCCTCAGGCCATTTACCTTTAGCTGCTTCCAACCTTTTCTTGAGGTTTTGTATAATCACTTTGTTCGTCGACTCCGCCTGACCATTTGTGCTCGAGTGATATCGTGAAGATGTAATCCTCTTTATTTTCAAATCTTCAAGGAACTTTGTGATTTTTGCTCTGATAAATTGTGGCCCATTGTCGCATGCTATTTCTTTTGGTATTCCGAACCTACAGATTATGTTTTCCCACAAATAATCCACCACTTCACGTTTGCCGATCTTCTGATAAGGACATGCTTCCACCCACTTCATGAACGGCCATAGAGACACGACTGAATGCAATGGCTCCGCCGGTTGATGTACTAGTGGCACGTAGCATTGGCACTTATCACATTTTTGTACGAAAGCTTTGGCGTCTTGTGCCATGCGAGGTCAATAATATCCTGCCCTTTCCAGTTTTAACACTAAGGAATCTGCGACCGAATTGTTTCCGCAAATCCCTTCGTGGACCTCTCGCATAACGTAATTTGCTTCGGATGCTCCCAAGCATCGGGCCATCGGGCCATAAAGAGCTTTTGTACAATTGTCCTCATTTGAAGCTATATCGTGCTGCTTTAACACGCAATGCCCATGATGCCTTGGAATCCTTGAGCAATTTCCCGTGCTCAATATAATCGATGATCTTATTACTCCAGTCCCAGACCAAATTAGTAGTATTTACCTCGTAATATCTATCTGCATCCAGGACCGAGTGCATCAGTTGTACTACCGTCCCAGACTCCGATCCCTTCATTTTAGTCGACGAGCTGAGGTTTTCCAGTGCATCCGCTTCTGCATTTTCTTCCCTCGAGATATGAGTAATCGACCATTCCCGAAATCGAGCTGGAAGAACCTGTACCTTCACCACGTATTGTTACATGCGCTCTTCTTTGGTTTCAAAGATTCCGTAGACCTGATTTACCACCAGCTGTGGATCGCACTTGATTTTTATGACCTTGGAATCTAGTCCCCGGGCCAATTCGAGTCCTACAATCAAAGCCTCACACTTTGCTTCATTGTTAGTTAAAGGGACCGTTCTGATGGCTTGCCTTAGGGTCTCTCCCGAAGGCGTTGTTAGCACTATGCCAGGACTGGATCCTTTTACGTGTCCATGAATAAGGTCCAAACTCCCGATGTCAATTCTGACACCATGACTGGCTCTTTGGTTGCTAAAGGCAGCAATCCCGAACTGAAATCGGCCACAAGGTCACCCTAGAGTTGTGACATAATCGCAATCCTCAGTTTATATTCTATGCCAAACTCACTTATTTAGACGGCCCATTTGGCCAGCCTATCTGAAAGTTCGGGTTTGTGAAGGATATTCTGCAGGGGAAATATTGTCACCACAACTATCGGGTGACATTGGAAGTAGTGCCTCAACTTCTGAGCGGCAACTACGAGAGTTAAGGCCAGCTTCTCCAAGTGCGGGTAGCGAGTTTCCGCTCCCGTTCACATTTTACTAACATAATAAATAGGAGATTGCGTACCTTCATCTTCTCAGACCAAAACTGCATTTACCGCTACTTCCGAGACTGCGAGGTAGACCAATAGTGTTTCACTTTCCTTTGGTTTCGAAAGTAATGGAGGGCTTAATAAGTATCTTTTCAAATCTCTCAAAGCCTGCTGGCATTCCGGAGTTTATTCAAAGTTGTTTTTATTTTTGAGCAGTGCGAAGAAATGGTGAAATTTCTCCGATGACCGAGAAATGAATCTGCTCAAAGTGGCCAATCTCCTCGTGAGCCTTTGGACTTCTTTCACACTTGACAGTTGATCCAGGATGTCTTCTATGACCTTGATCTTTTCGGGGTTTACCTCAATCTCCCGTTGTGATACCGGACATCCTAGGAACTCACCGGAACTGATCCGGAATGTGCACTTCTCAGGGTTAAGCTTCATGTTGTGCTTCCTTAGGATGTCAAACGTTTCTTGGAGATACTTGAGGTGATCACCTGCATTCAAAGACTTAACAAGCATATCGTCTATATAAACTTCCATAGTTCTCCCTATTTATTTTTCAAACATCTTATTTACGAGCCGCTGATAAGTGGCTCTGGTGTTCTTTAGCCCAAAGGGCATCACATTATATCAATATGTGCTGAAGTTCGTTATGAACGAGGTCTTTTCCTGATCCTCCAGTTCATCTTAATTTGGTTGTACCTGTTGATACCCAATTTTTTCTCATATTTTTAAAATATATATAGTTTTAAAAATAGTATATTTGCATCATCATTTAGTTTATAAACCTATACAAGCATTTTTCATAATTTTCCATAATTGTTAAAAGCTTTAAATTAATTTCTTTCTGCATTTTATTGTATAAATATACAATAATTATCCTTAAAATTATTTTTATGATAATGTAATCATCCAAACTTATTGTTTACACTAACATGTATGCTTTATGACATTTTACTCCTTTTGTGTTTATAATTACATTTGCATTTTAAGCTAATTGCATATTTTTGCAATAATAGCCTATATAGATGTATAATTACATTATTTATGCCATGATAATAATTTATATTTTTATAATTCCAAGTTATTATTTTTAATCATTTTAGTGCACAAATAATATTTTTGTTATTTATTAATTACTTTTATAAATTATTTTTTGATAAATATTGGGTATTTAAAAACTAGCTCCAATTTCTAAACAATTCCGGACCAAATAAATGGCCCAAAAACCCAATACCCTAGCCCAATAATCCCAGTCCAAACTAACAACCCTTTAACCCAAAAACCTGGTCGGTACCCGTTAATTGACCCGCCCCACTCACTTTTTTAATCCTGGCCGTTGATCTCTCAAGATCAACGGCCCATGTTATTTCTCTCCCTTTTAATTACCCTCCTAGAAACCCTAATCCATAATCCCATAACCTGCCGCCCTCATATTCTCTCAACCTCCCCTCCCTCTCTGAAGAACCCTAAACCCGTCGCCCTTAAAATCTTCTCCTAATCCCACTGAATATGGGATTTGATTATCACTTCTTGTCATATTCGACTCTTTTTTTGGTAATGGCTATTTTCCTATAGTGCTTGACTAAACATGGCAAGCAGATCTCTTCAAAACTTTACCAAAATTGGTTCAAACCCCTGATTTTGAGTATTATTTTGTCTATATTCGTCCTATGCTAATGTGAGTTCGATATTTGTTTATATTCTGTTGATTTTCACTTTCCCTAAAAATTAGGATTTACAGATCCCTTAAATTGATTTGTTAACTGATTTTCATGTTTATTTACATTATTTGTTGCTTAAATCATTCTGTCTCCCTTGTTTGATGTTCGATTTTACTACTATATAAACCCCTCCCCCATTCCCTTGTAAAAAGGACTTCAATCACTAAAATCACTGCGGAAATATTAGGGCTTTACTATGTGTTCATTCATTCTCTTGTTTTTGGCTCTTGGCCGGCTGAAAGCCAAGGCCACTAGATTTTCTACTTTTTCGACCTTTCTTGGGTGTGAGCACTGTCCTGGGTTCTTTGAAACCCTTGGGAACTTGACGCATCTGGGATTCTGGGTCATATTGCTGTTCTTTTCTTGTTTTTTTTGAGCAATAACTGGTTAGTTTCTCAACCTTCACAATGTTTATTCCATTATGTTCTAATTAGCATATCTATGTTTTCTGCAATTGCATGACTTGATATAATCCCTTGACTCTCTTCATCTATGATTCTGCCTATAGCATGAACTTCTCTAGCATTGTCTCACGCCTAAACTGTTGGTTCAAAAATGTCTTTATATCTAACTTGGGAAATTTGGAGAGTTTGAAGCATGTTTAGCTTAATGTGTTGACAATCTGAGTGTTTGCATTGGTTGTGTGACCTAATCCTGTTTCGTGCCTGATTCTGAATTTCTTAGTGATTAATTTATGTTATTGGTATGCCCTAATCTGTTAAAACCTTCATTCTAGTTGTAATTTGCTCCTATGACTATGTTTGTCACTCAGTGTGTTCCCACTCTGCTCAATTCTGTACCCCTAGCAATTAAGTGGAACCTCTCAGACTAGTTTTGCCTAAATTATGATTCTGCTTGCTTCATTAGTATAAGTTGTACTGTTTATGCCCTAGTGTTTAGCATAACTTAATCCTTAGGTTTGAACTTGTTAATTTAATGATAACTGTTTGTCTTGCTGGCCTAATGTCTCTTTGCTCATTAACTTTGTAATCCCAGAAGTTTAAGACTTCTTGCCTCTTACAAATATACCATGCCCCAATGTGTTATGTGACAACTTGCAGCATCAACTAGTTTCTTGAACTCATGCACCCTCTGTGTTGATATGCCCATTATGTGATCATTTTGTAGTGTTTGACTCCAAAAAATGTAAATGCACTTTTCTAAACCTTGTCACTTTGCTACTATTTTCATTGGTTATTTCCCTGTTCTGAATCTCTAATTCTTGGCCGACTGAAAGCCAAGGCCTTCTAAAACCTCTCTATTAACCTCCCTAGTGTGAGCACTTTGAGACTCTTGTGAACTCTGACACATTAGGGCCTAAGGTTCTTGGCCACTCTCTTCTTGACTGCTCAATTCTGTCCCTCTCTATGCCTACCGAATAAGCTAATTGGCTTGTGTAAATGACTGTTTTCTGAATCTTTTGATCAATTATGGCTGCTGGGTATCATCCAAGTTCTCTTGTGGTTTTTAGGCTGTGTTGAAACCCGTATGGATACAAAACTGAAAGCCTGGCTGGGCTGGGTACACTTTGGGCCTATCTTAGGCCCACTATAGTTATTTGTATCATTGTTTTTGTAATTTTATTCAGTATTGGGCCTGTAATAATTCTGTAATAACAATTGGGGTATTAGTAAAAATTAAAAAAATGGGTCTATTCTAGTGTTTGCATGAAAAGGGTAGAAATCATGCCTATAGGATCTGAGTGTTTAATTTGTTCAACATGCTTTGCTTCTATGTGTTTTGTTAGATAACATGCCTATAGGACATAAATAATCTCACATGTTCTCATGTTCCACTCTCACGTTATTATCTTCCTACTATACTGCAACACAATAATTATTCGTTCAAATTGCTTCATGTTAGATATCATGCCTATATGATTACGTTAAGTAATAAATACATGCTCTTTATAATATCCACATAGATGTCATGCCTATAGGACTGTAATCGAATTAGCTACTATTACCACCATTACCATTAAATTGCTCGCCTAGAAAGCATGCCTATAGGAATGAAAGGATAAATAACTAGTTTCAATTGCCAATTCCTAGAAATCCTACCTATAGGATCCTACTGCTCGCCTAAAAGCGTGTTGACGAAAATAAACGCTGGCAATTGTGAACTACCAACTGTCTCATTGCTTTACTGCGCAAACAATTTAGAAAGCATGCCTATAGGATTTGTAATACTCGCGATATGCAAAGCGACACTGCCTGTACGTTTAAAATCCAGAATCACCTAGAAGTCATCACTATAGGATTTAAGACTCTATTAATTATGAAATTGTCACCCACCTAATTTGTTTGGTGCATTTGTTGTCTAAGTGTGGAGGCTAACTTGATCCCTTAATTGCTTTTACATGAAGTCAAACTTATTTTGTATGTCACCTAGTTTTATCATTTCTGAGTAGCTTAAGCTAAGTTTAGGAACCATCCAAAATAGAGGCCCAAACGCCTCCTGAGGCATGAGACGGGTAGTGCACACATAGGGCACGGTTTAGAATCAACTAGTGCGCTTTAGGTAAAAACTTAAAGATAGTAATCGGGTAGCAGGAGATGATAGTCTGTGCTCGCTGAATTATACGAGTAACACCCCACCACGAGAGAGTTACAAAGTATTATTTATGTTGCACAGGGTGATCCTTTAGGCTAAAAACTTAGGACCCCCCATCTTGTCTTTAAACTAATTATTTGTGTTTACTCAAGGACTTTCTAATAACGATTTTTTTCAAATTTCTTGTTTTTTTCTCTTTGACTAATTCATATAATTCAAGTTCGGCCGGGACCCACAGTTGTAGACCTCAAAGAGTGTCTAACACCTTCTCTTCGAGGTAATTTGATCCCTGACCTGATCTTTGGTGACACAAACTGGTTAAACCAAAGTTATTTGCAAGTAGGTGCCCTAACGCACCTCAAACCCGTTAGTGGCAACTCTCTCTTTTAACACCTTCCTTTAAAAGAGTTGTCACGTGTCGAAACCCGATTTCGCGAGAAAGAAGGGGTGCGACAACATGACGACTCTGCTGGGAATTTGTTTAGGCTCTTACCATAGCGAACTCGGTCTATATGAATTAGTCTTCTTTGATGAATGTGTTTCCTTGTTCTTTATCGTTACATGAACATCACGCTTCCATTTTCCCTTTTTATGGCTACATACACACCCTTTCCCATATTTCCCTCTATTTTGAATTTGTATCAATATGCAAATCTTTGATTAATTTGTTTACGATGTGCGTTTTCCTTTATTTTCTCGTCATGTTCACTTGCTCCGAATCATTTTTAAATTTGCTACATCATCTCTCTCCCTACCCCTACCCCCTTGCTTGCTTTATTGAAATTCTTTCACATTGCGGGAACTAACTTCTTCCTTGTTTTTCTTTCTTTTTATGTCTTTACGCTCCATTTAATACTGCATTTATTGTCTTCATCATGCAAAATACTTGACAACGTGTTGTTTTATATTTACATAAATCATGCTCTATATCATATTATACTCGTGCATAATTAATACCATATAGGTGCTTGATGAGTGTCCACGCTCTTCCTAAATCACCCTTTTAAATTTGGAAAGGCTTATTTGCGATAAAACTAGTCGATCAACTGTGCAATCGACGGTTCCGTGCCTTTCCCTCTCAAGTTTTTCACTTGAGGGTACCGGTCTAGACTCTTCTAGAAACCCCCGCTCTAATATTAACTATGCATGCATCATGGCTAAACCTAGTATGGGTTAGAATGTTGTCCGCATAATAACTCTCTAAGGAAAGCCTTGTCCAAATCCCACCAAGATTTCCTTAAATCCCAACGGGTACAATCATGATATGTGCATTATTTGGAGAAAACGTGTCGATATGCTAATCATTAATATGTAAATAGTCGAATCCAGAGGGGGAAATGGCTAACTTTATTTGTTTTGCAGAAATAAGGCACAAAGTCCCCAGGTTCGGCATGGTTCGAAGTATCCCACCTTTGTTTCTAGATTGGTGGGAAACTTATACTATTGTCCCAATGATCGTGGTTGAGATGTACCGAGCCTTAGACCGTTGCAAAAAAGGATATAGGCATTTCGAGGGTTGCAATCTGTTGCTGCAAATATGGTTGTTGGAACACCTTCAGAGAGGACAATACAGTCAAGAATTTTCGCGACGACCATGGAATGACCACATAGCTTATCACCATCCGAAAAGAATGACTTTTATCCCAGACAGATTTGCACAATCGGGAAACGCTGTGAGCTGGATACATTTCTTTAGCAGTTTAACTGATGACAAGGTACATTGGATGTTCGAGTGGTTCCCTAGCAGTGAATTCGTCATCAGGTCGAGAGATGTTCCTCATCTACTGCTAATCAGATTAAGGGAAATCTATCTTTATGCTCCTATCAGAGTCATGAGGCAAGTTGGGAGAAAATAGGTTATACCTCGAGTTTCCAAAATGGTTCATTACAAAGCAGACTTCCAAGGGAATGTCATTCCATTCAAGTTCGAGGCACAACACATGTGGCATCAAAAGATTATTGTGAAGAAAGATACCATCGAGCCAGACAGGTATCATGCCGGCCATGTGTACTTCTACCTATCATGGTTGGTCAATGACATAGCAGGAGAGGTCAAGTTAGGGGTTGATTTGAGAAATAGGGTCATAGACGACGCTGCTGAAGCACAAGTCAAATATAGGAGGTTGCGCAAAAGGGTCTTTGATTCTGAGGCCAGGCATTTGGAACAACATAAAGTGGACATAGAAGCAATCAATGAATGGAGGGGAATCTCTACTAAATCAACAAAAAGGTTGGAGTATTTGGAGCAGGGTTTGATGGAACTTGAGGGAAAGATGAGGAAAAGGGTCTCGGATTGTCAGAACGCATAGGGCAATGAAGGAGGACATCTAGCAAGGGCGTATCTGCTGTTGGACATGCACGACCTGGGGAATCTGATTGACAGGGCTAAGAAGGCCAAGCTTGGATAAGGTCCCTCTGGGACCGAGTATATTATAAATGATGTTTTCTAGATTCGTTTTAGAATTTGATTGTAATAAGGCAAATGCCACTAGTGACTTTTTATAATTATTATCGTTTTAGTAGAGATTTGGTCTATTTATCATATTAATGAAATGACGCAATTATCAGCATTGAGTTTTCTCCAAAGCTATATGTCGCTAGGCCTACCTTGGGCACGATGAGGTCCCCAAATTAGGACGCGAATTTATAATTCAACAATACGTGTTTAAATATCGTAAATATCTTTTTAATACTCATTACTGACTTGTTTACATTTTGCTTTCCTTTTTTTCTTTGTTTATTCCCATCCCCTAAGGTTGGTTCGTGCATACTGGCATCATCAGCATATCATACCAGATCTAAAGGTCCTCCACCTTCTCCTCCTCCAAGTAATCCCAAGAACAAAGGAAAAGCTAAGATGGACGATATGAGTGGTATCAGGAAAGACAATGTTGCGCACGCCGAGAATGTCAAAACTTCAGATGGTCGAAGTACTCCGGCGCAGAATGACTTGGTTTTACGGTTAGAGCAAAAGATACTTGAGTTACAAGGGGAACTTGAGTAGGTTCGTAACTTGGAAAACCTTTCCCTTACCTTGAATGTTCCCGACATCAACCAACAAAATGCCCAAAACCCAACACCTCCTCAAAACACACAAAACCAGCACCCACAAAATCCTCCCGCACCTCATCAATATGCCATACTTCCCCAAAATCCTAATCCTCCACCAATACCAACCCCTCAACAATATCACCATCATCCAACCGAGTATCCAAAAACTACCACCTACCATACTCCTCAAAATGCACCATAACCTACCCCTGATCCCAAAAACTCAACCAATGATCACCATTACGCCTAAATCCCCGGAGTCCACCAAAGTAACCCCATATACATGGAAACCTTACCCCACACTTCACAATAAATCCTGCATACACCGGAATTCGCCGAGAAGGACCTGCTTATCAAAAACATGGTGGAAGAACTTAAGAAGCTTACAAGTCGAGTCCAAGGTGTTGAAGGTGGTAAAGGCATCGAAGGTTTAAACTATGAGGATTTGTATATTCAGCCGGATGTAGAATTGCCAGAGGGTTACAAACCTCCTAAGTTCGAAATGTTCGACAGGACAGGTGATCCAAAGGTACATCTGAGGAAGTATTGCGACAAGCTCGTAGGGGTTGGTAAAGATGAAAGAAACCGCATGAAGATGTTCATGAGGAGCCTCACTGGAGACGCCCTATCCTGGTACATCAGTCAAAATCCAAAGAAATAGATTAATTGGGTAGGCATGGCGTCAATTTTATGGATCGGTTCAGATTCAATACAGAGAATGCACCAGACGTCTTCTATATCTAGAATCTTAAGAAGAAGCCAACAGAAACTTTCTGCGAGTATGCTACTCGGTGGAGATCAGAAGCTGCAATAGTAAGGTCGGCACTAGAAGAAGAGCAAATGAACAAGTTCTTTGTCCGAGCTCAGGATCCACAGTATTACGAGAGGTTGATGGTTATTGAAAACCATAAGTTTTTCGACATCATCAAATTGGGAGAAAGAATAAAAGAGGGAATTAAAAGCGAAATGGTAACCAATTTCAAGGCACTCCAGGCTACGAACAAAGCCTTGCAGTCGGGCGGTATATCTAAAAAGAAGGAAGTAGGGGCAGTGATGGTAGCCCAAGGTCCGAAGTCTCCTCTCACATACCAAACATCTCAACCCACATATCAGCCTTCACTTCCTAGATATCAATAACCCGCTACCGCATACCATACTTACAACACTTATCCAGCATATTACCACTCACCACCAGTCCGCCAAAACTACCAAAAACCCAGGCCAAATTTCGACCATAGGCCACCCAGACAATACACTCGTATTGCCGAACCTATTGACTAGTTGTATGAGAGATTGAAAGCTGCCGGTTATGTCACTCCCATTCCCGTTGTCGCCATGGAAAATTCCTCTCAATGGGTCAATCCGAAAAAGACATGTGCCTACTATTCGGACATGAAGGGTCACACTATTGATGAATGCCTCACTCTGAAGGATAAGATCCAGACGCTGATTGATACCAAAGTTATACAGGCAAATGAGACTGCACTTAATATTTACAGCAATCCCCTCCCGGATCACAGGGGTGAGGGGGTAAATGTGATAGAAACTGATGAAGAATGGGATCTGGAAGGGTCAATTGGGCTCATTTGAGAAGGGGATGATCCCAAAATGCCTCCAGTCAGTCTCACACCTATTGTGGTACAGATACCGTCACCGATTGAAGTTGAGCTAGCCGCATCGACTCCGTTCTAGGTTGAAGTAACAACGCCCTCAGCCACGCTAACTCCGTTAGAAGTAGAAGTGACCACACCATTCACCATAACGGTAGCACCCACACCATCCTTTAATTCCAATGATGTGCCCTTGGACTATACTGTAGAAGAGAGAAGGAAAGGAAAGGGGAAATGGAAGAAATTGGTGCAGGACAAGGTATGACCAAAACTAGTAGGGTTTACACGCTCGAGCATTTGTGGGGGAACAAATAAAAAAGCCGCTTCTAGGCAACCTATCATTGAAACCTGCCCGAATGATCTTTGGATAAAGGTGCAAGCAAGGGAGTATTCTGTGGTCGATCATTTGAACAAAACCCCTGCTCAGATATCCATTCTATCACTACTGTAGAATTCTGAGGCACACAGGAACGCATTGATGAAAGTGTTGAATGAGGCTTATGTACCCAACAACATTACCAGTGGAGAGATGGCCAACATGGTAGGACAAATATTAGAAAGCCATAAGATCACTTTTCACGAAAACGAATTGCCACCAGAAGGGTTGAGCCATAACATGGCGTTGCATATCACAGTATAGTGCGAAGACAAATTCATTGCCAGGGTCTTGATAGATGGGGGTTCAAGTTTCAATATCTGTCCGTTGACTACTTTGAAGAGGTTAGGTAAAGGTTTTCATGAGATACGAGCAGGAACTATGAACATAAAAGCGTTCAATGGGTCTCAAAGGGCCACAATCGGAGAAACCAACCTCTGCTTTCAAATGGGTCCAACTTGGTTTGATGTTGAATTACAAGTGCTCGACATATCCTCCTTATACAATCTGCTATTAGGACGACCTCACCGCTAGGGCTGTAGTGTCTACTCTGTATCAGGCTGTGAAGTTCGAATGGAATCATCAGGAGGTGATCATTCATGGAGACGGGAGTAACCCTATTTACGCCAACTAGACTGTCCCAGTTGTGGAGAATAAAAGGAAGTTAGGGGAGAGACCTACCATCGCATTGAGCGTGTTAACATGATCGAGAAGAACAAATGGTGGAGTAGCAAAATAGAAAGCATATTGGCATGGACAGGGTATGAACCCAGCAAGGGTCTCGGCAAGAATCTCCAAGGGATCACCAAACTAATACAGTTAAAACGTCATGGCACGACCTTTGGACTGGGATATCAATACAGCTGGAACGAGTATCAGAATTGGTCACCACCATGGCGTGGTCCTTATTACCCTCTCGGGCAGCCGATACCACATTTGAGCCAATCCTTCCATCAGGCTGATATGATGTGGGGATCTGAAGAAGATGAAGCGCTAGCTGGTTTAAGGAATCTATTCTTGGAAGATGAAGATATGGACTGCAGTGTAATAGTTAAAGAGGAGGAGGAAGAAGGCCTCATCATCCAGACAGTGGAGAAGGGAGTTGTTCTCAGGAATTGGACTGCCACACCATCAAGGGCTCGCCGAGTTCCGGGCATTACTATTTCTTATCGTGATGAACCAACAACTGTGACATGTAATGAGATAATGCAACATAAGGATGGTGAATTGAAAGAAATAGAAGAAGAGGATATAATACCTGAGCAAATTGTTAGAGAAGTTGTAGATTTTGAGAACAAGCCTAAGTCCAACCTAGACGAAACTGAGATAGTCAACTTGAGAGATTCCGAAACATTCAAAGAAACTCGCATAAGCATTCACCTGTCACCATCAGAGAAAGAAGAATACACCCATTTCCTGAAAGAATATGAAGACATTTTCACATGGTCTTATGATGATATGACTGGTTTGAGCACGTCCATAATAGCTCATAAACTACCCACCAACCCAATGTGTCCGCCAGTAAAGCAGAAGCTCATAAAGTTCAAGCCAAATATGAGTCTAAAAATCAAAGAAGAAGTCACCAAGCAGATCAAAGCTAAGGTTCTCAGAGTGGTTGAATATCCAACTTGGTTGGCTAACATCGTGCCAGTTCCGAAGAAGGATGAAAAAGTCAGAGTATGCGTCAATTATCGGGACCTAAATAGAGCAAATCCCAAAGATTATTTCCCATTACCCAATATAGACATACTGATCGACAACTGCGCCAAGCCTGAACTCCAATCCTTTATGGATTGCTTTGCGGGATATCATCAGATCTGGATAGATGAAGAGGATGCCGAAAAGACACCTTTTATTACACCGTGGGGGTGTGCTGCTATAAAATGATGTCGTTTGGTCTGAAGAATGCTGGGGCCACTTATATGAGGGCCATGACAACTATTTTCCACTACATGATACACAAGGAGATAGAGGTATATGTGGATGACGTCATCATCAAATCCAAGAAGTGTACAGATCACATAGCAGACTTGAGGAAATTCTTTGATCGGCTTCGGAGGTACCATTTGAAATTGAATCCCGCAAAAATATGCCTTCGGGGTCTCCAAGGAATTCTGTACAGAAGGACTCCAGACCTAGGTTTATTACGGTATGTTGACGCCAAGGAAGCTTCCAAACTGCTCGAAAAGATACACTCTGGAACTTGAGGACCACACATGAATGGTTTCATTTTAGCTAAGAAGATACTAAGGGCAGGTTATATTTGGATGACTATCGCAACAGATTTCATCAGGTATGTCCAGAAATGTCATCAGTGCCAAATACACACAGATATGATATGAGTGCCGCCAAATGAACTCAATGCAATGAGTGCACCTTGGACTTTTGCCGCTCGAGGAATGGACGTCATTGGACCAATCGAGCCCGCCGCTTCAAACGGGCACAAGTTCATTTTAGTGGCCATAAACTACTTCACAAATTGGGCTGAAGCTGCATCCTACAAAGCTGTAACCAAGAAAGTCATCACAGATTTTGTCAGAGATCGTATTGTTTGCCGATTCGGGGTTCCAGAGTCCATCATCACCGACAACGCCGCCAATATCAACAGTGACCTAATGAAAGCTATGTGCGAGACCTTCAAAATCAAGCACAAGAATTCCACAGCATACATGCCTCAAATAAACGGAGTCGTGGAGCCCGCAAACAAGAATATCAAGAAAATACTGAGGAAGATGGTAGACAACCACAAGCAATGGTATGAGAAGTTACCATTTGCCTTATTGGGGAGCCGTACCACAATCCACACATCAATCGGGGCAAATCCCCATTTGCTGGTCTAGGTACCGAAGCTGTCATTCCTGCCGAGGTTGAAATTCCTTCTTTAAAAATTATACAAGAAGTTGAACTCATTGATGCAGAATGGATAAGAAGCCGCTACGAACAATTAGGTCTCATTGACGGAAAAAGAATAAATGCAGTGTGTCATGGTCAACTCTATCAGAATAGGATGTCCAGAGCTTTCAACAAAAGGGTCAAACCTAGACAGTTTGCACCGGGGCAGCTGGTACTGAAGCGGATCTTCCCGCATCAAGTTGAAGCCGAAGGGAAATTTTTGCCCAATTGGCAAGGGCCTTATATGGTTCACAGAGCACTAACAGGAGGATCACTCATACTCGCAAAAACGGACGGAGAGGTTTGGCCAAAGCCTATCAATTCAGACGCAGTTAAAAGATATTATGTTTAGAATGTTCGTATTTTTTCATCTGATGTAATTGAACTACGCTTGACCTAATTCCCGTTTAAGAAAGGATACGTAGGCAACCCTGTGGGTTCGGTCACAATTCAATAAAATTTTTATTTTCCCCACAACCATAAACTGGGGCAGAATTTTGAGGAGGACCCTTAAAATTCCGGAGCAAAACCAGCCAACACCATCATAAACAGAACGGTCAAAGAACCGCCTAAGTAAATTGGGGCAGAATTTTGAGGAGGACCCTCAAAATTCTAAGGAAGTCGCAATGTCTCTAAAGTGTCACAGTCATTGGTTCATCTAATTTATCCAACATTGCATACTAATGTATTTTAAATAACTACATATATCATATGCACGCACATTTTCGAAAACTTTATTTTTATGAAACAACCAGATGGTACCCATGGTAACTCAAGCAGGACTTCGATACAGAGCAAAGCAAAGCAGGCAGGCGGAGGCACGAACTAACCTTCCCCCGTAAAACTCACGATTGTCCTTTGGATGCAGGAACAATAAATATTCTCATATTCTGGCACACCTCAGAATCACTGTCTTCATAACGACAAAGCTGCCAAGCGCAAACACATTTCCAGCTAAGAAATACTCTGCTACTATTTATTATCTGTTCATTGCATGAGACTAAGCATTGTCTCCATCTTGCATGAGGCTAAGCCCCGCCTTCTTAATTGCATAAGGCTAAGCACTGCCTTCCCCTGCATGAGACTAAGCATTGTCTCCATCTTGCATGAGGCTAAGCCCCGCCTTCTTAATTGCATAAGGCTAAGCACTGCCTTCCCCTGCATGAGACTAAGCATTGTCTCCATCTTGCATGAGGCTAAGCCCCGCCTTCTTAATTGCATAAGGCTAAGCACTGCCTTCCCCTGCATGAGACTAAGCATTGTCTCCATCTTGCATGAGGCTAAGCCCCGCCTTCTTAATTGCATAAGGCTAAGCACTGCCTTCCCCTGCAGGAGACTAAGCATTGTCTCTACTTTGCATGAGGCTAAGCCCTGCCTCCTCAATTGCATAAGGCTAAGCACTGTCTTACCCTACATGAGACTAAGAATTGTCTCCACCTTTGCATGAAGTTATGCCCTGCCTCCTCAATTGCATAAGGCTAAGCACTGCCTTCCCCTGCATGAGACTAAGCATTGTCTCCATTTTTGCATGAGGCTAAGCCTTGCCTCCTTAATCGCATAAGGCTAAGCATTGCCTTCCCCTGCATGGGACTAAGCATTGTCTCCATTTTGCATGAGTCTAAGCCCTGTCTCCTTAATTACATAAGGCTAAGCACTGCCTTCCCCTACATGAGACTAAGCATTGTCTCCAATTTGCATGAGGCTAAGCCCTGCCTCCATCTTGCACTAGGCTAAGCACTGCCTTTTCTTGGACGAGACTAGGCATTGTCTCCCATCCTGCATGAGGCTAAGCCCCGCCTCCTCAATTGCATGAGACCAATCATCGTCGCCCACTTCGCATGAGGCAAAGCATTGGCTCCCTAGTCGCATAAGGCTAAGCTCTGCATTTCCTTGCGTAACCCCAAATGCTATGCTACTTGAAATCTAGCACTATTCTCCACCTCGGGCTAAGCTCTGCCCCCGATATTACACAAGACTAAGCTCTATCTTGTTTCGCTTCGCATAACCAAACGTCATGTCTTTGCATCTCATGGGCTGAAATACCGCCATTTTTGTCTGAAGGCGTCATACTCCAAAGGCATCATCCTCATAGCTGGAAGATACCATGCCATAGACTGAGGATTTCTCATTATCGCACATCATTATTCAAAGGCGTCATAGTTCAGAGGCACCAGTTTCATGGACCGAGAACATCATTTCATGGCCTGCGAATCCCTTATCACGCAATTCATGGCCCGGGACATCATGGTCTAAGGACATCATCCCCATCGTCCAAAGTCAGCTTTTATGGTCAAAAGGTAATTTACATCATATTTAAATTATCGCAATATACACCTGCATGCATTGTTTTTAAGTTTGCAGGTAATCCAGGAGGTAACCGTTCTCCCAACGGGAGCAATCTTCGCTCCAGTTTCCGTTCAATATTCACACCCTGTAACTACCTCAAATACAGCCAACCACCGTCCGTTACCCATTCCCATCTGATAACCGTTCAAATATCCATAACCATTTCAAGGTACATCCATTCACGATTCCGATATCGTCCTATCCAGAAGAGCTTGTCCGTTCCTATAACAACTCCATCGGCTTATTCCAATGTTGGATTCAGAACTACACACGACCTGATTCCTGTAAAACCATATATATGTAGGCAACTCAAAAATTGGAGTTCGGCCTCTATTGTTTCAAATCACCCCATTCGGTCAAAATCGGTCATCATTTCCTTACCCGACAACTCTTTCATCATTCCAGGGTAAAGAGGGGCACCTGTTCATACCCACTTTTTTTCTCATATTTTTAAAAATATATAGAGTTTCAAAAATAGTATATTTGCATCATCATTTATTTTATAAACTTAAACAAGCATTTTTTCATAATTTTCCATAATTTTTAAAAGCTTTAAATTAATTTCTTTCTGCATTTTGTTGTATAAATATCCAATAATTATCCTTAAAATTATTTTTATGATGATTTAATCATCAAAACTTATTGTTTACACCAACATGTACGTTTTATAACATTTTACTCTATTTTGTTTTATAATTACATTTGTATTTTTAAGCTAATTACACATTTTTGCAATAATAGGCTATATTCATGTATAATTATATTATTTATGCCAAAATAATCTTTTATATTTTTATAATGCAATTTATTACTTTCAATAATTTTAGTGCACAAATAATATTTTTGTTCTTTATTAATTATTTTTATAAATTATATTTTGATAAATATTGGGTATTTAAAAACTAGCCCCAATTTCTAAATAATTTCGGATCAAATAAATGGCCCAAAAACCACAATACCCTAGCCCAATAACCCCAGTACAAACCAACAAACCCTTAACCCAAAAACCCGGTCGGTACCCGTTAATTGACCCGCCCCCCTCACTTTTTTAATCCTGGCCGTTGATCTTGAGAGATCAACGGCCCTTGTTATTTCTCTCCCTTTTAGTTACCCTCCCAGAAACCCTAACCCATAATCTCATAATCCGCCGCCCTCATATTCTCTCAACCTCTCCTCCCTCTCTGAAGAACCCTAAACCCGCCGCCCTTAAAATCTTCTTCTAATCCCACTGAATATGGGATTTGATTATCACTTCTTGCCATATTCGACCCTTTTTTGGTACTGGCTGTTTTCCTATAGTGCTTGACTAAACATGGCAAGCAGATCTCTTCAAAAGTTTTCCAAAATTGGTCCAAACCCCTGATTTTGAGTATTATTTTCTCTATATTCGTCTTATGCTACAGTGAGTTCGATTATTCTTGTATATTCTGTTGATTTTCACTTTTCCTAAAAACTAGGGTTTACAAATCCATTAAATTAATGTTTTGACTGATTTGCATGTTTATTTACCTTATTTGTTGCTTAAATCACTCTATCTCCCTTGTTTGATGTTCGATTTTACTACTACATAAACCCCTCTCCCATTCCCTTCTAAAAAGGACTTCAATCGCTAAAACCACCACTGAAAAATTAGGGCTTTACTATATGTTCATTCATTCTCTTGTTTTTAGCACTTGGCCGGCTGAAAGCCAAGGCCACCGGATTTCCTACTTTTCTGACCTTTCTTGGGTGTGAGCACTTCCCTGGGTTCTTTGAAACCCTTGGGAACTTGACGCATCTGGGATTCTGGGTCATATTGTTGTTCTTTTCTTGTTGGTTGAGCAATAACTTATTAGTTTCTCAACCTTCGCAATGTTTATTCCATTATGTTCTAATTAACATATCTATGTTTTCGGAAATTGCATGACTTGATATAATCCCTTGACTCTCTTCATGTATGATTCTGCCTATAGCATGAACTTCTCTAGCATTGTCTCACGCCTAAACTGTTGGTTCTAAAAATGTCTTTGTATCTAACTTAGGCAATTTGGACAGTTTGAAGCATGTTTAGCTTAATGTGTTAACAATCCGAGTGTTTGCATTGGCTGTGTGACCTAATCCTGTTTCCTGCCTGATTCTGAATATCTTAGTGATTAATTTATGTTATTAGTATGCCTTAATCTGTTAAAGCCTTCACTCTAGTTGTAATTTGCTCTTATGGCTATGTTTGTCACTCAGAATGTTCTCACTCTTCTCAATTCTGTACCCCTAGCAATTAGGTGGAACCTCTCAAATTAGTTTTGCCTAAATTATGATTCTGCTTGCCTCATTAGTATAAGTTGAATTGTTTAAGCCCTAGTGTTTAGCATAACTTGATCCTTAGGTTTGAACTTGTTGATTTAACGATAACTGTTTGTCTTGCTGGCCTAATGTCTCTTTGCTCATTAACTTTGTAATCCCAGAAGTTTAAGACTCCTTGCCTCTTACAAATATACCCTACCCCAATATGTTGTGTGACAACTTGCAACATCAACTAGTTCCTTGAACTCATGCACCATCTGTGTTGATATGTCCATTATGCGATCACTTTGTAGTGTTTGACTCCAAAAAATGTAAATACACTTTTCTAAACCTTGTCACTTTGCTACTATTTTCATTGGTTGTTTCCCTGTTCTGAGTCTCTAATTCTTGGCCGGCTGAAAGCCAAGGCCTCCTAAAACCTCTCTATTAACCTCCCTAGTGTGAGCACTGCTCGGGGTCCACTTTGAGACCCTTGTGAACTCTGACACACTAGGGCCTAAGGTTCTTGGCTACTTTCTTCTTGACTGCTCAATTCTGTCCCTCTCTATGCCTACTGAATAAGCTAATTGACTTGTGTAAATGACTGTTTTCTGAATCTTTTGATCAACTATGGTTGTTGGGTATCATCTAAGTTCTCTTGTGGTTTCTGGGCTGTGTTGAAACCCGTATGGATACAAAACTGAAAGCCTGGCTGGGCTAGGTACACTTTGGGCCTGTCTTAGTCCCACTATAGTTATTTGTATCATTTGTTTTGTAATTTTATTTAGTATTGGGCCTGTAATAATTCTATAATAATAATTGGGGTATTAGTAAAAATTGGAAAAATGGGTCTATTCTAGTGTTTGCACGAAAAGGGTAGAAATCCTGCCTATAGGATCTGAGTGTTTAATTTGTTCAACATGCTTTGCTTCTATGTGTTTTGTTAGATAACATGCCTATAGGACATAAATAATATCATATGTTCTCATGTTCCACTCTCACGTTATTATCTTCCTACTATACTGCAACACTTAATTATTCGTTCAAATTGCTTCATGTTAGATATCATGCCTATAGGATTATGTTAAGTAATAAATACATGCTCTTTATAATATTCACATAGATGTCATGCCTATAGGACTCTAATCGAATTAGCTACTATTACCGCCATTCCCATTAAATTGCTCGCCTAGAAAGCATGCATATAGGAATGAAAGAATAAATAACTAGTTTCAATTACCAATTCCTAGAAATCCTGCCTATAGGATCCTACTGCTCGCCTAAAAGCGTGTTGACGAAAATAAACGCTGGCAATTTTGAACTACCAACTGTCTCATTGCTCTACTGCGCAAACAATTTAGAAAGCATGCCTATAGGATTTGTAATACTCGCAATATGCAAAGCGACACTGCCTGTACGTTTAAAATCCAGAATCACCTAGAAGCCATGACTATAGGATTTAAGACTCTATTAATTATGAAATTGTCACCCGCCTAATTTGTTTGCGTGCATTTGTTGTCTAAGTGTAGAGGCTAACTTGAACCCTTAATTACTTTTACATGAAGTCCAACTTATTTTGTATGTCGCCTAGTTTTATCATTTCTGAGCAGCCTAAGCTAAGTCTAGAAACCATCCAAAATAGAGGCCCAAACGCCTCCTGGGCCATATGCATAGGATGGGTAGTGCACACATAGGGTACGATTTAGAATCAACTAGTGCGCTTTAGGTAAAAACTTAAAGATAGTAATCGGGTAGCAGGAGATGATAGTCTGTGCCCACTGAATAATACGAGTAACACCCCACCTTGAGAGACTTACGAAGTATTATTTATATTGTACGAGGTGATCCTTAAGGCTAAAAAACTTAGGACCCCCCATCTTGTCTTTAAACCAATTATCTGTGTTTACTCAAGGACTTTCTAATAATGATTTTGTTTCAAATTTCGTGTTTTTTTTCTCTCTGACTATTTGACTAATTCATATAATTCAAGTCCGGCCAGGACCCACAGTTGTGGACCTCGAAGAGTGCCTAACACCTTCTCTTCGAGGTAATTTTAGCCCTTACCCGATCTTTGGTGACGCAAACTAGTTAAACTAGAGTTATTTGCAAATAGGTGCCCTATCGCACCTCAAAACCGTTAAGTGGCGACTCTCTCTTTTAACACCTTCCTTTAAAAGAGTTATCACGTGTCAAAACCCGATTTCTTGAGAAAGAAGGGGCGCGACAGTACCCGGAGTAAGCATCAAGGAAACTCATTATTTCATGCCTAGCTGTCACGTCAATCATTTGATCGATGTTTGGCAGTCGGAACAAATATTTTGGGCAAACCTTATTCAAGTCCTTATAATCCACACACATGCGAAATTTAGTGTTCTTATTAAGAACTACCAGTACATTAGCTAGCCAGTCTGGATAATTTACCACTCGGATCGAACCAATATCAAGTAAGTGAGTTACCTCTTCTTTGACGAATTTATTCCTAGCCTCCGCAATTGGGCGTTTCTTTTGTCTTACTGGAGGGATGTTTGGATCCAAGATTAGCTTGTGCATGGCCACCTCCATTGGAATACCTGTCATATCCGCATGCGACCATGCAAAACAATCGGCATTATACTTAAGAAATTCAATAAAGCCAGACCTGAGATCGAGGTGCAGTTCTGTCCCCAAGTGGAATTTCCTCTCTAGGAATTTTTCAAACAATGCAACTTGCTCAAGCTCTTCCACTATTGATTTTGTTGCATCTGTCTCTTCCGGCACCTGGAAGTATCTTGGCACCTGATAAGACTCCGATACTTATTTCCCCTGGTTAATTTCACTTGATTCGGGAGCAGGTGCCGGTTCCTGTAATTGCTATGCTGCATGCTCCTTCCCTTTGCTAATGAAAACTGAAATCGCATTCATCTCCCTTGTCGATAATTGATCGCCCCTTATCTGTTTGATTCCTTCTAGCATTGGGAATTTCAACAATTGATGATACGTTGACGGTACTGTTCTCATCTCATGCAACCAAGGTCTTCCAGAATAATAATATATCCCATATCACCATCTACTACTTAAAATATAGTCGTCTTCATCACTCATTCAGCATTCATGGGAAGCAAAATCTCTCATCGGGTTGTCATGCTCGCAAGGTTGAACCTGGCAAAGAGCTTTGTGGCCGGAATAATGCTCCCGGTAAGTTTGGCTTGCTCCAATACCCTCATTGTATGATATTGGCTGAGCTTCCAGGATCCACTAAAACACGTTTGATTTTGAGATATAGAACATATAAATAAATTACCAATGCGTCGTTATGTGGTAGCAACAATCTTTCTGCATCTTCCTCTGTGAAAGTGATGTCGTTATCGGTAACTTCTCGGAGTCTCTTGCTATGTGTTATTAATACCTTTGTCTTCTTTTCTGCCAAGAAAGTAACTCCATTGATCTCGTTCCCCTCGAAAATCATGCTAATTGTTTGGCGCATGGGATCTTCTCCTGCTTTCGAGGATTCCGCGTTATCCCGATTGCGATCGTAGTTGTTCTTGGCCCGGTCACTTAAGAATTCTCTCAGATGCCCATTCTTTAATAGTGTCACCTCCTCTTCCCGTAGATGTTGGTAGTTCCCAGTCCGGTGGCCATTCGTCCCGTGATACTCACACAACAGGTTGGGATCCCTCTAGCTGGGATCGAACCTCATCGGCTTGGGAAACCGCATTTCTTTGATGTTTCTCATAGCTGATGCCAACTCCATTATACTGACATTAAAATTGTATTTTGATAGCTTGGGATAAGAGGAATCTTGCGTACCTGACAATTCTTTATCCTGTAATGATCTGTTGCTCGGACCGCGATCAGATTTTCTGTCGGTAGTGAACCTGTCCGCCAACCGAAAACCTCTACCGTGTCCTTCTACCCGTTCGTAGGAAAAAAAACCAGCTCCTTGAAGGTCATCTATCTATGTTGAAATCATCTTTTAACTTTTCCCTATTCGTCTCCCGACCGTTTACCGATGCCGGGAAGCCAACCTCATCATCTTCAATCCTTATCTTAGATTCGTACCGGTTGTGATCATCCGCCCAAGTCGTCACTTAGAATTCAAGCAGACTTTCCTTCAGTTTTCGAGAAGCATCTGAACTACTCGGATTCAAACCCTTGGTGAATGCTTCAGCCGCCCATTCATCTAAAACAGTCAGAAGCAACATCCTTTCCTTTTGGAACCGGGTAACGAACTCCCGCAACAAATCGGACTCTCCTTGCTCAATTCTGAATATGTCAGCCTTTCAGGCCTGCACCTTTATGGTCCTGCATTGAGCCTTAATAAAGGAATCTGCAAGCATCTCAAAGGAATCTATGAAATGCTAGGGTAACAAAGAATACCATGTCAAGGTCCCCCTCGTGAGTCTCTTTAAATTTCTTCAGCAAAACAGATTCAATCTCGTGAGGAGCTAAGTCATTCCCCTTCACCGCCGTTGTGTAGGAGGTAATATGCTCCTGAGGGTCTAAAGTTCCATCATAGTTTGGCACGTCAGGCATTTTAAACTGCTTCAGGATTAATTCAGGTGTCGCACTTGGATTGTACGGCAACTGAGTATACTTTTTTTAGTCCAAACCTTTTTGCACTGGTGGCGCGTATGGGATTTGGTCCATGCGGGCGTTCACTTCTCTCAAAAACCGTAAGAGTTCATTCTTGAGGGGATCAACATCATTATTGGGGCCGAATCCGCTCCCCCAGCTACATCGGAACTAGCCCCGCGACTTGGGGTGTTGTTGTCGACCCTCTGTGTTGTTTGATTTGCAGGAGCGCCGAGAGGAACTAGACCTCGCCTATTCATGTTATTGGAATCCTCTGACAAAGCTTGTGTCAACTCCGCCATAACCTGATCCTCCTATGTGAGGTAGCCTAGAATGATTGCTTGTTGCTATTGTAGGACCCTCACCGCATCAACAACATGCTCCTTTTCCACATCATTGGGAGTCGCCTCCCAAACATGTCGTTGATACCGCCTATCGTGGATCGGCGAGGCGTCGTTTCCCTCATTGTGGGTGTCACTGATTTAATCCTCATGATGAGGTTGGTCTTCTTGAATCTCAAGATTATGCGTGTTGTTAACACCATTATCAGTCATCTTTTATGATTTTTTGCTAAGACAAATAATCAGAACACGTTAGTAAAAGAGACAAGGATCAACTTAATTACACGACTATCTAGGCCCCACGGTGGACGCCAAACTGTTTACCTGTAAAACGATAGAGTTGAATTTATACGTAATTTCTAGACAAGTGAATTAATTCGATCCTGAAATAATAAAATAATTGAAGAAAAATACAACACTTAGCCTTGGAATGAAGATAAGATAACAGAAACAGTGATTCCGGGAGCAAGGCTTTCAGGCATAACATCGATCAAATCAAGTAATAAGAATATAAAAATATAGAGCTTTGGATTGATTATAGTATAAGTTTGCCAGAAAATTCGTCTCCTTTATAATGATGGAAGAGTACACAATTCATAGTTACACCTACGGAACAAGGTCCTAGGATCAAGCCCCTCTTAAATGATAATTATGAGGGCCATTGAAGAATGTGTAACGGAAGGCAATTAATGCCATATTCTCTGTAACGGACCGTGCACTTAATGCTACGGAATATTTTTCATTGAATGCTACCGGGTGGTAGGCATTTATTTCGCCTTTATGAATATTGATCTCTCCGGTAACAAATGAGATTGTTGCCTACGATTCTTACTGTTTTCTGTATTCGGCTCCATGTGTCACTTTCTCACATGATCATTTAATATTAACATATTTTACCTTATATACACCCAAAAATTATTGCACCATAAGAGTCTTTGTGCATGAGTGCATGTGCATGCATACACAAATATATGACATTATTATATTTTGTCTAAAAAAAAAAAGCAAGATTCACGTGAACCCATACCAAATTAAACTAGAGACTGCTGTTAAATTAAGGAGAAATAGTTTGAGAAATAAACATTTTTAGTAAGGATAATTTTATCCTGAAAAGTTAATTTTTGCTTCTGCCGTCAAAAAGAATTTATAATTTTTTTCTTACTTATCACATTAGAAAAACTATTCATTACTGGTCCGAATCACTTATTCTTTTCTTAAAGTTTAAGCAAATACCTTAAACATCCAAGATAAACATTTTTCTAGGTAAGTACTCTTAAATCCTAATTCTAATTTCTCACAAGCTTAACCAAATAGGTTAAAGGTATATTGAAAACAAAATATAAATCTTTAAAGGCTTTGCCAAATGGACCGTTACAGTTCTGATAACTGCATTTGCCCTTTCCCCTTTGAATTAGGTGGATATTAGCCTAAAATTCCTACCTCCTAGATTTCTCAATATTGCTTAATTGATTGTTAGAACTTTTATTTTGTTGGAAAGAATTTGATTTTCAGCTTTGTAAATCGTTCCTCCATTTCCTCTTTGTCATACCCAAAGTGTCATCTTTTAATTTAATAAGTAATTTTATGTTCTAAGACCTCGAAAAAGTACTATTTATCATTCCTAGACTTGCGTGCGCAGTCCGTATAATTTTCCGAAACGTTTTTATGTGAAAAATGGATTAAAATATGAAATAGCGCTTTAAAACTCAACTGAGTTGACTTTGGTCAATATTTTGAGCAAACAGGCTCGGATCAGTATTTTGATAATTCCGATAGGCCCGTATCGTGATTTGAAACTTGAGCGTATGCCCGGAATCAAATTCCTAGGTCCCTATCCCGAGATATAGAATTTTGATGAAAAATTAAAAGTTTGAAAGCTTAATGATTTTTAAGAATTTACTGATGTTGGATTTATTGACATCGAGTCCGTATTTTGGTTCCAGAGCCTGGTATAGGTCCACTAAAATATTTATGACTTGTCTGCCGAATTTGGAGAGAAACGGAGTTGATTTGACATGATTCACACGTCCGGTTGTGAAAATATAAGTTTTGCAATTTTCTTGAAAATTTCATTCGATTTGGGGTTCAATTCGTAGTTCTAGGTGTTATTTTGGTGATTTAATCACGCGAGCAAGTTCGTATGATATTTTAGGACTTGGGTGCATGTTTGATTTAGAGCCCCGAAGGCTCAGATGAGTTTCAGATAGGCTACGGGATGATTTCGGGCTTTGGAAATCTGGTTTTCTGCAGACTTCAGGCTTCTAGTGTGTTCTTCTTCGCGTTAGTGAAGGTACTTTCGCGAATGCGAAGAGCAAATTGGGGCTGACACGTTTTGTGCTTCGCATTCGCAACAGAGTGAACGCGTTCGCGAAGGCTTGAGGTGCAAAGCTTCGCGTTCGCGATCGAAGCCTCACGTTCGCGAAGGGAACGAGGCTAACCAAGAAATTGCCTTCGCGTTCGCGAAGGGCATCTCACCTTCGTGAAGGCCAAGCCAGGCAAGCTTCGCGTTCGCGAAGTAGCCCTCGCGTTTGCGAAGAGTAAATTTGGTCAGCGGAAATTTGTGCTTCGCGAACGCGAGGCACTGACCGCGTTCGCGAAGGGTAAAAATCCCACAAACAGAACATAAGTTCTAGAAAATGGGATTCGTCCCATTTTCAACTCTTTTCCATTTTTGAGCTCGGGTAAGGTGATTTTTGGGCGATTCTCACGGGAAAATATTGGGGTAAATGTTCCTTATCCTATATTGATTATATTTCATGATTCCATACTCATTTATATTATGAATCCGTGAAATTATGGGAGAAAAGTCATATTTTTATAAAATCTTCCAAAAATAAAAATTTAAGATTTGAAGGTCCATTTGACTTCTGAATTGGATAATTTTTGTATGGTTGAACTCGTAGTGGAACGGGTGTTCGGATTTCATACGTTTTTCTGGTATTTGAGATGTGGGTCCCACTGTCGAATATTTAAATAAATTTCGGATTTTTATACGAAAACTTAGTCAATTTATATGGAATTAATTCCTATGATTTGTATTGAGTATATCGAATTGTTTGTGAATAGATTTGACGCTTTTGGAGATAAATTCAAAAGAAAAAGTTATGGTCGAGTAATTGATTGAAATTGCAAGGCGAAGTAAGTATCGTGGTTAACCTTGACTTGAGGGAATAGAATCCTTAAATTATTTGTTATGTGAAAAGCATGTGAACTACGTATAGGCGAGGTGACGAGTGTCTATACATCGTCAAATTAATTGTTTGCATAAGTATTTGAAAATCCTAAATTATTTTAATACACGAATTAATTGTTATAAAAATTATTTCTCTCCTATTCTATGTCAAAAATTAGTTCTTGAATTTCTGCAATAATTGCTACATGCCTATTTGATTTATGTGCATTAATTGCTACTTGACATTTAATATATTAAATATTAAACTGCCTATTTTCTCCTTGATTTTCATAATAAATTGTTATTTGTCATTGTTTGTTTCATAATTATTGTATACTTGTTGTCTTATAATTGTATAATAATTATTGCATTTATTGGGCCAGTTTCTTCTATAAGAATTGGAAAATGAATACATTGGAGGAGCGGATTGCACGCCGCAACAGAATTGATTGAAATGAATATATTGGGGGATCGGGTTGCACACCGCAACAGACTTGATTAAAAGCCTATATTGGTGGATCGGGTTGCACGCTGCAACAGACTTACTTAAAGGTCGATATATATATTGGTGGATCGGGTTGCACGCCGCAACAGACTTGATTAAAATAAATATATTGGAGGAGCAGGTTGCACGCCGCAACAGAATTGAATATGAATATATTGTGAGAGCGGGTTGCACGCTGCAACGGAAATTTATTGAAATAATAATTGGATATGATGGCTGAGTTGACTTCAACTATAATAATGAGTTACTGGATTTATTTCTATTATTGTAGTTATTACTATTATTGCGTACAGGTTAAATGTAAGTGACCTGCCTTAGCCTCGTCACTACTTCGTCGAGGTTAGGCTGGGCACTTACCAGTATATGGGGTCGGTTGTACTGATACTACACTCTGCACGTTTTGTGTAGATTTCGGAGTTGGTCCCAGCGGCGTACCATAGACTTGATCGGATTTCAGCTACCCAGAGGAGACTTGAGGTATAACTGCATGACGTTTGCAGTTCTAAAGTCCCCATCTACTTACTTTACTTGTGTATTTATTTCAGACAGCTCTATTTTATTCAGACCTTTATTTGTATTATTCTAGAAGCTCGTACACTTGTGACACCAATTCTGGGATTGTATTTAGACACCGTTATGTTATGTATTTTTTCCCATCATTTCAAACTTTACTTCCGCATTTAATTCTTTGTTATTAATAAATTTAAAAATTATTTTAAAATGGATAATATTATTCTAACGTTGGCTTGCCTAGCAAGTGAAATGTTAGGCGCTATCACGATCCAAAGGTGGGAATTTTGGGTCGTGATAGTTGGTATCAGAGCACTAGATTATATAGGTCTCACGAGTCACGAGCAAGCTTAGTAGAGTCTGAAGGATCGGTACAGAGACGTCTGTACTTATCTCTCAAAGGCTATGAAGTTTAGGAACAATATCGCTTCTTTCTTAGTCTGTCGTGCGATTTTATTCTATCATCGATGATTGAACCATTCTACTCTTATTCTCTCGCAGATGGTAAGAACATATAATACATCTACCGATGGACAGGGACCAGAGCCCCCGGTGGCAACTATGGCCAGGAGTAGAGGTCGAGGCCGAGGTCGCGCTAGAGGTCGAGGCCGAGGTTGCGCTAGAGGCCGAGGCAGGGGCCGAGGTAGAGCTCAGTCCAGAGCTCAAGCAGCTGCACCTATTGTAGAACCTCATGTGGATCTTCAGGAGGAGGTTCCAGTTCAGAATATACTAGTTGGACCAGTTCAGGTCCCGGAAGGATTCATAGCTACTCCAATGCTTCAGGACGCTCTAGTCCGATTGGAAAGTCTTATGGAGGGTGTGGCCCAGAATGGTACATTTCCAGTGGCACTAGGCATCTCACAGGCTGGAGGAGGAGCACAAACTCCCACTACTCCCGCTCCGGAGCAGATGGCTACCCAGAATCAGGCTCCAGCAGCCCCGCTAGTTGGGGTAGTTCAGCCAGTTATTGTGGCACAGACCGGTGATAGGCCCACCATGTCTTTTGAGGCCTTATTGAGACTGGATAAGTTTTCTAAGCTCTTTCCAGGTCACTTTAGTGGTACACCTCCTGAGAACCCACATGATTATCTTGACCGCTGCCATGAAGTGTTGCGGAACACGGGTATAAGTGAGACCAATAGGGTTGATTTTGTTGTATTTCAGATGACGGGTTCCGCCAGGAGGTGGTGGAGAGATTATACATTGACCAGACCAGTTGGAGTTCCTGCACTTACCTGGGAGAAGTTCTCTCAGGTATTTCTGGAGAAGTTCCTTCCAACCATACTGAGAGAGGATTACCGTAAGCAATTTGAGCATTTACAGCAGGGTAGTATGACTGTTACTCAGTATGAGTCCCGTTTTGTGGATTCAGCCCGTCATGCTCTCCTTTTACTACCTACTGAGGGAGAGAGAGTGAGGAGGTTTATTGAGGGACTCACTCACCCTATCAGGCTTCAAATGGCCAAGGAGACCGAAGGTGAGATTTCTTTTCAGGCGGCTGCTAATGTCGCCAGGAGGATCGAGATGGTTCTTGCACAAGAGAGGGGGCAGAGGTCTGATAAGTGGCCTTGTCAGTTCGGTGGTTTCAGTGGTGCCTCGTCTAAAGGCAAGGGTAATTTTGGTAGGGGGTCATCCTCCCAGACCATTTCATTCAGCACTTCATGCATCTCATGGTGCTTCAGGGAGCCACAGTCCTATTATGCCTTATTACAGGCAACCATCATTTAGTGCACATTCAGCTTCTATCAATGCACCACCACTCTAGAGTTACTACAGCGGTTATCCGGCCCATTTGGGTCAGCTTCAGCTTTAGCAGCCACAGCATCAGGATGGGTATTATGAGTGTGGGAACATTGGTCACATTAGGAGGTATTGCCCTAGGTTGGCGAGTAACAGATCTCGACAGGATTCTCGTGCCATCATACCGGCACCGGTTGCTTCACTGTCTGCTCAGCCAGCTAGAGGTAGGGGTCAGGCAGCTAGAGGTGGAGGTCAGGCCATTAGAGGTAGAGGTCAGGCCGTTAGAGGTGGAGGCAAGCCAGTTAGAGGCCGTCCCAGGGACGCAATTCAGAGTGGTGGGGCTCAACCCCGATTTAATGTTTTTCTAGCTAGTCCTGAGGCCGAGTCATCTGATGCTATGATCAGAGGTATTATTTCAATTTGCCATAGAGATGCTTCAGTTCTATTTGATCCAGGATCTACTTATTCCTATATGTCCTCCTATTTTGCTTCATATTTGGTTGTGCCTTGTGATTCTCTAAGTGCTTCTGTGTGTGTATCTACACCGGTAGGAGACTTTGTTGTAGTAGATCATGTCCATCGTTCGTGTGTGGTTACTATTGGTAGTCTTGAGACTAGTGTAGATCTTCTACTTATTGATATGGTAGATTTTGATGTCATCTTGGATATGGATTGGCTGTCACCTTATCATGCTATATTAAACTTTCATGCCAAGACAGTGACCCTAACCATGCCGGGGTTACCTCGGTTAGAGTGGAAAGGAACTCCTGGGCATTCTGCCAGCAGGGTTATTTCTTATATGAAATCTCGGCGTATGGTCGAGAAAGGGTGTCTAGCCTATTTGGCTTATATTCGCGATCCTACTACGAATGTTCCTTCTATACTCAGTACTAGTTGTTCGTGCATTTTCAGAAGTATTTCCTGCAGATTTGCCGGGAATGCCACCCTACAGANAGAAAGGGTGTCTAGCCTATTTGGCTTATATTCGCGATCCCAGCGCGGATGTTCCTTCTATGGACTCGGTACCAGTTGTTCGTGAATTTCCAGAAGTATTTCCTACAGATTTGCAGGGGATGCCACCCGACAGAGATATTGACTTATGTATTGATTTGGCTCCGGGCACTCAGCCCATTTCTATCCCACCATACCGTATGGCCCCCCCGGAGTTGAAAGAATTAAAGGAGGAAGTTACAAGACTTGCTTGATCTGGGATTCATTAGACCTAGTATCTTGCCCTGGGGTGCACCAGTACTATTTGTAAAGAAGAAAGATGGCTCTATGCGGATGTGTATATATTATCGGTAGTTGAACAAGGCCACTATCAAAAACAAATATCCGCTGCCAAGGACTGATGACTTATTTGATCAGCTTCAGGGTGCCAAGGTATTTTTGAAGATTGATTTGAGGTCTGGTTACCATCAGTTGAAGATTAGGTCATCTGATGTCCCTAAGACAGCTTTTCGAACTCGGTATGGGCATTATGAATTCCTATTGATGTCATTTGGGTTGACATATGCCCCAGCAACATTTATGAATTTGATGAATCGGGTGTTCAAACCCTATTTGATTTCTCTTGTGGTTGTATTCATTGATGATATCTTGATTTACTCCAACAGTCGATAGGAGCATGAGCAGCATCTTCGGAGTGTGCTTCAGACTTTGAAGAATAATCAGTTATATGCCAAATTTTCAAAATGTGAATTTTGGTTAGACTCGGTTGCCTTTTTGGGGCATATTGTATCGGTAGAAGGTATAAAGGTGGATCCTAAGAAGATTGAGGCTATTCAGAATTGGCCTAGACCTACTTCAGTTACGTAGATTCAGAGTTTTCTGGGTTTGGCAGGTTATTATCGTCGGTTCGTGGAAGGATTTTCATCTATAGCAAGCCCATTGACCAGATTGACCCAAAAGGGTGTCCTATTCAGATGGTCAAACGAGTGTGAATTGAGCTTTCAGAAGCTCAAGACTGCTTTGACTACGGCGCCAGTGTTGGTATTACCCACAGGTTCAGGATCGTATACGGTATATTGTGATGCATCTCACATTGGGATTGGTGCAGTATTAATGCAAGATGGCAAGGTAATTGCATATGCGTCGTGGCAGTTGAAAGTGCACGAGAAGAATTATCTTGTTCATGACTTAGAATTGGCAGGCATTGTTTCATGCGCTGAAGATTTGGAGACATTACCTCTACGGTGTCTCGTGTGAGGTATTTACTGACCATCGTAGCCTTCAGTATCTGTTCAAACAAAAAGATCTTAATTTGAGGCAGAGAAGATGGTTGGAACTGTTGAAAGACTATGATATCACCATTTTGTATCACCCCGGAAAGGCTAATGTGGTGGCCGATGCTTTGAGTAGAAAGGATGTGAGTATGGGCAGCCTTGCGTATATTCTGGTTGGCGAGTGGCCGTTAGCTGCAGATGTTCAGACTTAGGCTAATCAGTTCGTGAGGTTAGATATTTCAGAACCCAATCGGGTTCTAGCTTGCACAGTCGCTCGGTCTTCTTTATATGAGCGCATCAGAGAGAGGCAGCATGATGATCCTCATTTACTTGTCCTGAAGGACACAGTGCGACACGGTGATGCCAAAACGGGTTACTGAGGGGGAAGATGGAGTTTTGCGAATGCAGGGTCGTATTTGTGTGCCTAATGTTGACAGGCTTCGTGAATTAATTCTTGAAGAGGCACACAGTTTCAGACATTCTATTCATCCAGGTACCGCCAAAACGTATCAAGATTTACGGCAACATTATTAGTGGAGAAGAATGAAAAAAGGATATAGTTGCATATGTAGCTCGGTGTCTGATTTGTCAGCAAGTTAAGTACGAGCATCAGAGACCTGGTGGTTTGCTTCAGAAGTTAGAAATTCCTGAGTGGAAATGGGAGCGTATCACTGTGGATTTTGTTGTTGGACTCCCACGGACTCAGAGAAAATTTGACGTAGTTTGGGTCATTGTGGACAGGTTGACCAAGTCAGCACGTTTCATTCCAGTGGCAGTTACCTATTCTTCAGAAAGGTTAGCTGAAATTTACATTCGTGATTGTCCGCCTTCACGGTGTGACCAAGTCTATTATTTCAGATCGAGGTACGCAGTTTACCTCACATTTCTGGAGGGTTGTACAGCGTGAGTTAGGCGCGGTCAGAGCGCACCATTCAGATATTGGAATATATGTTTCGCGCTTGTGTTATAGACTTTGGAGGTTCTTTGGATCAATTTCTACCACTTGCGGAGTTTGCTTATAATAATAGCTACCAGTCGAGTATTCAGATGGCTCTATATGAGGCATTATACGGAAGGCGATGTCGTTTGCCAGTTGGAGCAGAGTTGATTTGACGTGATTCGGACGTCCGGTTGTGAAAATATAAGTTTTGAAGTTTTTTTGAAAATTTCATTCGAGTTGGGGTTCAATTTGTAGTTCTAGGTGTTCTTTTGGCGATTTAATCGCGCGAACAAGTTCGTATGATGTTTTAGGACTTGGGTGCATGTTTGGTTTGGAGCCCTGAGGGCTCGAGTGAGTTTCGAATAGGCTACAGGATGATTTCGGACTTAGGAAATCTGGTTTTCTTCAGACTACAGGCTTCTGGTGTGTTCTTCTTCGCGTTCGCGAAGGTACTCTCGCGAACACGAAGAGCAAATTGGGGCTGGCACATTTTGTGCTTCGCATTCGTGACAGAGTGAACGCGTTCACGAAGGCTTGAAGTGCAAAGCTTCGCGTTCGCGAAGGTACTCTCGCGAACACGAAGAGCAAATTGGGGCTGGCACATTTTGTGCTTCGCATTCGTGACAGAGTGAACGCGTTCACGAAGGCTTGAAGTGCAAAGCTTCGCGTTCGCGAAGGTACTCTCGCGAACACGAAGAGCAAATTGGGGCTGGCACATTTTGTGCTTCGCATTCGTGACAGAGTGAACGCGTTCACGAAGGCTTGAAGTGCAAAGCTTCGCGTTCGCGAAGGTACTCTCGCGAACACGAAGAGCAAATTGGGGCTGGCACATTTTGTGCTTCGCATTCGTGACAGAGTGAACGCGTTCACGAAGGCTTGAAGTGCAAAGCTTCGCGTTCGCGAAGGTACTCTCGCGAACACGAAGAGCAAATTGGGGCTGGCACATTTTGTGCTTCGCATTCGTGACAGAGTGAACGCGTTCACGAAGGCTTGAAGTGCAAAGCTTCGCGTTCGCGATCGAAGCCTCGCGTTCGCGAAGGGAAAGAGGATAACCAGGAAATTGCCTTCACGTTCGCGATGGGCATCTCGCATTCGCGAAGGCCAAGCTTCGCGTTCGCGAAGTAGCCCTCGCGTTCGCGAAGAGTAAAATTGGTCAGCAGAAATTTATACTTCGCGAACACGAGGCACTGACTGCGTTCGCGAAGGGTAAAAATCCCAGAAACAGAACTTAAGTATTGGAAAATGGGATTCGTCCCATTTTCAACTTTTTTCCATTTTTGAGCTCGGGTAAGGCGATATTTGGGGGATGTTTACGGGAAAACATTGGGGTAAGTGTTCCTTAACCTATATTGATTATATTTCATGATTCCATACTCATTTATATCATGAATCCGTGAAATTATGGGAGAAAAATCATATTTTTATAAAATCTTCTAAAAACGAAAATTTAAGATTTGAAGGTCCATTTGACATCGAAATTGGATAATTTTTGTATGGTTGAACTCGTAGCGGAATGGGTATTCATATTTTGTGAGTTTTTTCGGGATTTGAGATGTGGGTCCCACTCTCAAATATTTAAATAAATTTCGGATTTTTATCCGAAAAATTAGTAAATTCATGTGGAATTAATCCCTATGATTTGTATTGAGCATATCGAATTGTTTGTGAATAGATTTGACGCTTTTGGAGACAAATTCAAATGGAAAAGTTGTGGTCGAGTAATTAATTAAAATTGCAAGGCGAGGTAAGTGTTGTGGTTAACCTTGACTTGAGGGAATCGAACCTTTAAATTATTTGTTATGTGAAAAGCATGTGAACGACGTATAAGCGAGGTGACGAGTATCTATACGTCGGCAAATTAATTGTTTGCATAATTATTTAAAAATCTTAAATTGTTTTAATACACGAATTAATTGTTATAAAAATTATTTCTCTCATATTCTTTGTCAAACATTTGTTCTTGAATTCCTACAATAATTGCTACATGCCTATTTGATTTATGGGCATTAATTGCTACTTGATATTTAACATATTAAATATTAAACTGCCTATTTTCTCCCTGATTTCCATAATAAATTACTATTTGTCATTGTTTGTTTCATAATTAAATCATAATTATTATATACTTGTTGTCTTATAATTTTATATTAAATGTTGCATTTATTGGGGCAATTTCTTCTATAAGAATTGATAAATGAATATATTGGAGGAGCGGGTTGCACGCCGCAACAGAATTGATTGAAATGAATATATTGGGGGATTAAGTTGCACGCCGCAACAGACTTGATTAAAAGTTCGTATTGATGGATCGGGTTACCCGCCGCAATAGACTTGCTTAAAAGTCAATATATATATTGGTGGATCGGGTTGCACGCCGCAACAAATCTGATTAAAATAAATATATTGGAGGAGCAGGTTGCATGCCGCAACAGAATTGAATATGAATATATTGTGAGAGCGGGTGGCACGCTGCAATGGGAATTTATTGAAATAATAATTCGATATGATGGCTGAGTTGACTTCAACTATAATGTAACCTGCTAAGACTCATCACTACTTCGTCGAGGTTTGGCTCGGCACTTACTAGTACATGAGGTCAGTTGTACTGATACTATACTCTGTACTTCTTGTGCAGATTTCGGAGTTGGTCCCAGCGGCGTACCATAGACTTGCTCGGATTTCAGCTACCCAGAGGAGACTTGAGGTATAACTGCACGACGTCCGCAGTTCTGAAGTCACCGTCTACTTACTTTAGTTGTGTATTGTTTCAGATAGCTCTATTTTATTTAGACCTTTATTTGTATTATTCTAGAAGCTGGTGTACTTGTGACACCAATTCTGGGATGGTATTTAGACACCGTTATGTTATGAATTTTTTTACAACATTTCAGACTTTACTTCCGCATTTAATTCTTTGTTATTAATAAATTTAAAAATTATTTTAAAATGGATAATATTATTCTAACGTTGGCTTGCCTAGCAACTAAAATGTTAAGCGTCATCACGGTCCAAAGGTGGAAATTTCGGGTCGTGACACCCTTCTATTCAAAAAATGTAAATGCCAATTGATACATCATCAGCTCTAAATGATCCCACTAAAAAGACTTTGACCTCAAGGACGTCGCAATAAAATTTGTTGCTTAAAGCTAAATTTTAATAAGGAGCTTTTTACTATTAATATTAACATTTGTTTCTTTTGTTTCTTTCTTTTTATCTGTAGTGTGGTTATCTTAGAAAATATAATATGGAGTATTAATATTTACATCGGTAAGAAAGTTCAAGTTAATAAAATTTTAACCACGTAGTTATAATGCATTTACCTTGGATCTTATTGTAAAAAATATTATTTACCAATGTGAAGATTTGAGTAGCTTAATTCAAAGTTCTAAAATATTTTTATTATTAAAAAATAGATAATTTTTCTTTCTACTTTTATAAGGAGTTTGTACTTTTTTTCTTTTTGAGCAAGTTACACATTTGGCCAGTCGACCAAAAATAATTACATCCTCTATCCAAATATACAAAAAATGTATATTGATTATGAATAAAATATATAGATTTATACGTTAATATACAAAATATATATATATTTTCGGCTATTATTTTGGGAGCGGCTATACAATATAGTTTTTCCTTTCTTTCTTTCATTCTTTTTATAAACTTCAATATTGTCTAAGCAAAAATAAGATAGAAAATTCACAACTAAAAATATTTTGGGGCCTCATATTTAGAGGGTCTAAAGCAAAGGCTTTACTTGCCTCTATTTCCCCTACTATCATTTAAATATATTTTAACCGTAGTGAACTATCGTTATTTATTTTTTATTTTTTTTGCATACGATGATCTTAAATAATATTATAAAATACTTAATAATCTTAGCACTGATTATTACGAGCAAGAAATTTTCCAGGCAATCACTGATATTACGAGCAAGAAAATTTTCCTTCTACTGTTACTATCATACGAATTTCTTTTTACAAAATTAATCTTGGCTTTGCATAGATATACGTACTGTTACCCGTCATGAAAAAGTTATCAAACTTAATCTGAAATAACAAATTTTACTTATGTTTTAATAGCTTTTTCCTATTGACAACATAAATGATGAAGCTTAGGAGAATTTCTTTCATGTTTTTGTCAACATTTTAAAGATTTTCAGCACACATTAACTAATAGCAAATTGAATAATATGTGAAAAGTTTAATATCCATGCATCTCCTTACTTATAAGATTAAGAAATAATTATTCATCAGAAAAAGAAAGAGGAAAATATCACATCTACTTATATCTTTTGCTCCTAATCTGTACTTTCACCATCTCATAGTTTCGAAATTACCCTTTTGATTTTAAAGGGTGAAATAAAAGAATGACCCAATTGGAATTAAGCAAAAATGCTAGAAACATATCAAATCTTCTGTTTATTAAACTAATAAAATGATTTAATTACCTTAAGATATTTTCTTTGCACCCATCTGCTAATGAAGTATAATTTAACTTTCATACACTTAGACAAGTAACTTTAACATTATTGTTGTAACGACCCGACTGGTCGTTTTGAGCCATAGCGCGTCGTTCGGCGGTTTGAGGCCCTAAGCAGCTTCACTTCAGGTATTATGAAGTATTATGACTTGTACGCGTGGTCGGAATTTAATTTCGGGAAGTTCGGAGTTGATTTGGAAAGAATATTCTAATTTCGAAAGCCTTAAGTTGGAGGAATTGACTAAAGTGTGATTTTTGAGTAGACGACCTCAGAATCAGGATTTGAAGATTCCAACAGGTTCGTATGATGATTTTGGACTTAGGCGTATGTCAGGATCGGGTTTTGGATGACTCAGGAGTGTTTCGGCGCCTATTGTGGAAGTTGCCATTTTGGAAGAATTTCATAAAATTTGGGTCGAGGCGTAGTTCAATATTATCGATGTCCATTTGGGATTCCGAGTCTGAAAATAGCTCCGTATGTTGATTCTGGTATCGGGACCGCGTCCAAAAGTAGATTCGGAGGTCCGTAGGTCATTTCGGGGTCATTTGGCGAAAGTTAGAAATTTGAAGGGTTTTTGAGAAGCTTGACCGAGAGTTGACTTTTTGATATCGGGGTCGGATTCCGATTCCGGAAGTTGGATTAGGTCCATAATGTCAATTATGATTTGTGTGCAAAATTTGATATCATTCGGACATGATTTCATAGGTTTCAACATCGATTGTAGAAGTTTGAAATTTTAAAGTTCATTAAGTTTGAATTGGAGGGTGATTCGTAGTTTCGATGTTATTTTTCGTGATTTGAGGCCTCGACTAAGTTCGTAATGTGTTTTGGGACGTGCTGGTATATTTGGTTGAGGTCCCGAGGGCCTCGGGTTGGTTGCAGATGGTCAACGGATCAACGTGGAGTTTTGTTGTGTTGTTGAAGGGCCTGAGTTCTGGTGTAATCGCACATGTGGAAAAAGGGCCGCAGGTGCGACGCCACAAAAGCGGCAAGCCAAGTACAGAAGCGGAGGGGCCAAGGCTACTGAGGACCGCAGAAGCGGCACGTCTGTGCGCAGAAGCACAGGCGCAGGTGCGCTAGGTTAGGCGCAGAAGCGGACGCACAGATGCGCTACATGGGGCGCAGATGCGGGGACTGTTGGGCCGAACTGGAGCCGTACCTACGATAGAATTTTCGCAGGTGCGGAGCCGTAGAAGCGGCTATTTTACCACAGGTGCGAAGGTCGGGCTGGGCAGTGTATTTCTTTAAAACGAGGGTTTGGCTCAATTTCACTTCATTTCATCCATGAGAGCCGATTTTGGAGCACTTTTGGAGTGTCATCTTCATCAACTATAATGGGGCAAGTGATTGCTTCACACTGTGAGTTAAATACATGATTTTTATATGGATTCAAGCATGGAAATTTGTAGAAATTTGGGATTTTGAAGAAAAATCTAGAAACTGATATTTTTGGATTTTTACCACGAAATTGAACATGGAATTGAGAATAAATTATATATTTGAGTTCGTAATGTTATGGATAGTGTTTATCTTTGAAAAGTTTCTAAATCCGGGTACGTGGGACCGAGGGTGACTTTATCGATTTTTCGAAAGGAGTTGAAAATTGTTATAAATTGATTAATTATGAGTATTAGAGTACAGTTTGATTGAGTTGCATCTTAATTGACTAGTTTGGAGCGACGAGCATCGGTTTAAGGTGTTAGAGATGCTTTGGAGCCGGTTATGGAATTTCGGAGCGAGGTAAGTGTCATGTCTAACTCTGTGAGGGGGAAATTACCCCTAGGTGTTGTATATTGATATGTGCAACTTGTTGTGGGGGGCTAGATACGCGCGAGGTGACGAGAACTCGTACGTAGCTACATTCATGTTATTGTCCGGGTAGACTTAGGTTCACATCATACTATAGCTCTACTATTTGAGCAGCCTCTCGCCTATTAAATTCCTTTGTTTTACATTACTACTTGAGACTGGACTTGCTATTGTAAAGATTACACGAGTTCATGATTAGTCACCGAATAATTTTACTCCTCTTACGGCATGTTTCCATGGTTTATATGTTTCATTAAAAGGTTTTTGTTAAAGAAATTACAACTCACACGTTTATTTGTGAGTGGGGTCAAGGACCCGTCAAAACTTCTTACTCTTATGGGATCGGGCCGTTCGCCTTGGCAGAAATTTGTATTTCACTCTTATGGGATCGGGCCGTTCGCCTCGGCAGGATTTATGTATCACACTCTCATGGGAGCGGGTCGTTCGCCTCGGCAGTTTAATAGATGTATCTATAGTTCGGGCCGTTCGACCCTCGGCAGTGCACAGTTTAAATATTTATGTTGGATCGGGCCGTACGCCTCGGCATTTTCTATATCATATCCTCAT
>AWOL01S0038959.1:52037-62463 GCA_000715115.1 Nicotiana otophora
TATATATATATATATATATATATGCGCTCCTGTTAAGGAGGAAATTTCTAATGGAGAGTTTGAGTTCCTCGTAAAGAGGGGGGATTTGTACACGTGATTTATTACTTGTTTACCTCATTTATTTACTCTGCCTCATATTTACTTATCTCTTTATTGTACCTGATGTTATTGGACTACTAGTGAGTGTCTATGTCGACCCCTCGTCACTACTCCTCCGGGGTTAGGTTAGATACTTATTGGGTATACGTTGATTACGTACTCATACTACACTTGCTGCACATTTTTGTGTAAGTATATATGTGACTAGTGGCCTTGTGAGAGCAGAGGCGTGTATGCATGAGGGGACTTACGTGAGCTGCATTCCATATTACGACCCGCAGCCGTCAGAGTCTCCTTCAGAGTATTTATATTTCTCTTATCCAAATTTGTTTCCGGACAGATGCTGTATTTTATTTTACATTCTTAGTCGATACTCATGCACTTGTGACAGCGGGTTTTGGGGTGATTATGAGTTGTTCTGTATTGCAATTGTTAAAAATATTATCATTTACTCTGTAAATTCCATCTTCTACTATTTAATGGAAGGAAAAATATGATTTCAAAGTATTAAAACAAGAACCAAATTGAGTATTTATTGTTGGCTTGCCTGACAGCGGTGTCTGACGCCATCACGACCTTTAATAGATTTTAGGTCGTGACAATTCTCATCTAAAAGATAATTGAAGGCGTGTTCATAATAAATTGGATTTATTGTTAGAAAAATTATATACCATGGAAGACTAGTATAAAGCCCGAGCTGTTCAAACACTATCCTTAAGAATAATTCGTCCCATAGAGAATAATTTAATTAAAAGGTATCTCTTAGAATTCAACAAGCTCTACGGTGATCAATTGGGAATTGAAATGTCATATTTGGTATTGCGAAAAAAAACCATCATATTTCAAGAAGGAAAACACAGCTTTAGAATGCCACATCAGATTTTGAATTCATAATATATAAATTATGTAATGTTTTATTTGAGGTAATCAAGGTCTAATTAGATGACGTTTAAGTGACAAATTAGAATAATGATCTTTGTGCAAGGAATCTTCACTTGAATACTACTAATAAAATTTTCCCAAATTTACAATTCATCCCTTGTACTTTGAATTTTGTATCACTTCTCTTAAAGTGAAAAAGTTTAGCTGTTGGCCACTTGCCTGAATTTATTTCTATTTATTACTGGGGTGATAAAGGTCGGTTGGTTCGTTCTTCTCCAGCACAGAACTCACATGGCTGTTCAGTACTCTTAATTTAAAGCTTTGTCCCATCAGTTTGGCCACCTAATTTTAGGTAGGCACCTATAGTAAAAAATGAAGAGAATCCCGGCGCCATGTGTTTTTTTGGTTCGTGAAGCACATGACTCGATCGCAAAGGACAGCGGCCAAAACACTTCCGCGTTCGCGAGCTATCCTTTGCGTTTGCGTAGGCTTGCTCTCCCATGCCTTCATATTCGCGTGCCAAGGACCACGTTCTCGAAGAATAACGCCTGACCTCCTCCCTCCCAGATCCCACAACTCATTGCGTTCGCGAGAGGAAGGTCGCGTTCGCGAAAGGTAAACCCCCTACTACTTCTTGTTCGCGGTTAGCTCCTCGCGTTCGCAAAGAAGAAATTCCTCCCTAGCCCCATTCCCCCTTCGCGATCGCGAAGCACAATGCACCAGGCATCAAAAGATAGCTGAAACCAGCAACTTTCTAAGTCTGAAATGGTTTGTAGCCTATTCGAAACTCACCCGAGCCCATCGGTCTCCAAACCAAACATACACATAGGTGTAATAACATCATACAAACTCACTCGCGCGATCAAAACACCAAAATAATACCTAGGACTACGAATCGAACATCAAAATATATGAAATTTCAATGAAAACTCAAGAACTTCTAAAATCACAACCGAGCGTCCAAATCCTATCAAACCAATTTCGAATTGCATCAAATTTTGTAGACAAGTTTCAAATAGCAAAATGAACCTATACCAAGTCCCAGAAATAAAATCCGGATCCGGTAGCCACAAAGTCAACCTACGGTCAAACCTAAAAATTTTCCAAACCTTCAAATTACTAGCTTTCGACAAAACAAGTCAAATCAAGTTATGGACTTTCGAATTCAATTCCGGCCATACACCCAAGTTCAAAATCACGATACATACCCACCGGGAGCGTCAAAATACCGATCCAGGGTCGTTTACACAAAATGTTGACCTAGTCAACTCTAGTTATTTTCAAAGCCAAAAGTCACGTTTTTTTCAAAGTTTTATATAAAATCTCTCAGAAAAAAGACACGGACTACACATACAAGTCGAGAAACATCAACTGGAGCTAATAGAAGTCTCGAAACACGAAAATAAGGGCCAGTACTTAAAATGATCTATTGGGTCATCACAGTTTCCTTCTACTATTACTATCATTAACAATATAAACATTTTAACCTTAACAAAAAAGTAATTATGTTTGTATACCTAATTAATACTCTTATCGTTTGGTATGATGGATAAACAAAAATAATCCTAGGATAAAAATTTAGTACTGCCATATCCGTTGTTTGGTTATTAATTCTATGATAAATTATCCCACGATTAAAACTAATATCGGGATAACTTATACCTGCCATATGATGAAATAATAATCCAAGATAAATGGTAAAGCATTAAAATTGAGAATTTCGGTATTAATACAACATACCAAACAATCAATAAGAAATAATAGCAGGATAATAAGAAGTAATAGCTGACACCGGTTACGAACATGTGACCGGTTGCTGAGTGAGTTCCGAAGATGCTGGAACCGCGGAAAAGTTTGAAAGCAAGATATCGGTTGGAAAGAGCAGGATTCAATGAGCAGCCGTTACAAAGAATCTTTTTTAGTTATAGTCAGCCGTTATGTAGCTATCAAGAAGGGTTTTATTCATATTAAAGAAGAACTTGATTAGGGGATCTTGTCTCCCTGAATTGAGTTATAAATAGGAAAATTTGTACTCATTATAAACACGAAACATCTGTACGCAAAAAGACTAAACTTGCTCTTATTCTATTAAAAACATTCTTTCTTTCTGTTTTACATATTGTTCTTATTCTTTCTTCCGGAGAAGATTATCTCACAGTCAGGCTTGTATTTTCTTCAAATTTTTTAATCAATTTATTTATGTTCTTAATTATTTTATATTTTTTGATCAATTTAATTCACGTGTCTATAAACCACGTTAGAAAATCAGTTATACTGTTTTACGGATAAACATTAGCCAGTAGTTAGTTGTTTCGGTCGAGTTAGTTGCAGCAGCTACTATAGGGAGATTCTTCGTTTACAACTTATAAATACATTGTAATCGCATATTGAAGACCTTCAGAAATAAAGATCAACCATTCTCTCTTCTTCACTGTACATTTCTATTAGCTAAGTTCTTGGTTGATCCTAACCTAGCTATTATCTTCTTCGAGCTGAGCTCTTAAATTAAATATTTCCATTTTCGATTTCTCTGATTGTATTATACCCTTTGGATTTTAAATGGGGAAAGAATGATGCAAAAATTTAGAATTAAGCAAAACTTTTATTTGTTACCTCCTAAATATAGTTGGTTCTCGCTAGATAAACAGACTTACCTTTATTGACGAAACAAATATAGGAACAGAGAAATTGCATAGCTTGATTGTTGAGAATAGAAACGAGATGAAAATTAGTTGTGATGACCCGACATGTCATCTAGAATTTTAAATCTTAATTATGTATTTCGAAGCCTCCAATAGCTTATTTAGGCCTTCCTCGATTTGCATGCACAATTCGTATGTTTTTCGGCAAGGCTTATATGTTAAAAATGTATAAAATATGAAGTTTTGCCTTAAAAATCTATTTGAGTTGACTTCGGTTAATATTTTGAGCAAACGGATCCGGATCCGTATTTTGATGGTCCTGGTGGGTCCGTATCGTGATTTGGGACTTGGGCGTATGCCCGGAATCGAATTCGGAGGTCCCTACCTCGAGTTATCGCTTTGTTGTCGAAATTTTGAAGTTTAAAGGTTTAATGACTTTAAAGAATTGACTGATCTTTGACTTTGTTGATGCCAGGTCCGTATTTTAGTTCCGAAATCCGGTATAGGTCCATTACTATATTTATGACTTGTCTGTCAAATTTGATGAAAAAACGGAGTTAGTTTGACATGATTCAGACGTCGGTTGTTAAAATAGAAGTTCTAAAGTTTTAATAAAAATTTCATTTGATTTGGTGTCCGATTCACAGTTCTAGGGTTATTTTGGTATTTTGATAGCGCGAACGAGTTCGTATCAGATTTTTAGACTTGTGTGCATATTTGGTTTGGATCCCCGAGCGCTCGGGTGAGTTTCGGATAGCATACAGACCTTTTGAACTTAGAAAGTTTGCTGGTTTTTCACTTCTGCTGGTTTCTGGTGTTTCCTTCTTCACGTTCGTGAAGGCACTCTCGTGAACGTGAAGAGTGAACTGGGCTAGGTGGGATTTCCTTCATCGCATACGCAGAGCAATGGAGGGTGTTACCCTTCGCGAACGCGACCAACTTCCCGTGAACGCGTAGACTTATGACCTGGGGAGGGGGGAATCATTGCTTCTTCTACGCGAACGCGAAGGCCAGGAGGGAGCAGCCTTCACAAACATGTGGGAGGACTCGCGAACGCGAAGGCCTCTTGGGCTGCTACACATTGCGAACGCGACAGGCCCTTCGCGAACGCGAAGAAGGCCTGACACCCAGTGATTAAAACAGATCAAAAACGGGATTTTCCCTATTATTCACAAACCCTCCATTAGAGCACGGCCTAGGGGCGATTTCAAAGGGATTTTTTCACGATTTCGAACTGGGTAAGTGTTCTTTATCATATAGTGATTTTATTTCATAAATTCATGTCTATATTCATCATTTATTTCAGATTTAGATGGAACAAAATGGGAATTTTTGTAAAACTTTTCAAAGACGAAATTTAAAATTTGAAGGTCCATTTGTCATCGGAATTTGATAATGTTTGTATGCTTGGACTCGTCTCGGAACGGGTGTTCGAATTTCGTAAGTTTTTCCGAGATTTGAGACATGGTCCCACAGTGGATATTTGAGATGAATTTCGGATTTTAATTCGGAAAATTAGTAATTTCATATAAAATTAATTCCTACGATTCGTGTTGAGTATATTGAATTATTTGTGACTAGATTTGAAGCTTTCGGACACTAGTTCGCGAAGTAGGGGTTTATTGGAATCGAATTTAGTTGCGAAGCAAAGTAAGTGTCGTGATTAACCTTAAATTGAGGGAATAGAACCCTTGAATTATTTGTTACGTGAATTTCATGTGTAACGATATATAGGCAAGGTGACGAGTGCCTATACGTCGTCAAATTGATTGTTTGCATAATTATCTGGAAATCATAAACTTTTTTTTATCATGAGTGAATTATTATATTAATTGTTTCTCTCATATTACTTGCCAAATATTAATTCTTGAATTCATGCAGTAATTGTTACATGCTTATTTAATTTATTTGTCTCAATTTCTAATTGACATTTAGCATATTAAATATTAAATTGCATATCTTCTCCATGATTTTTCACAATTAATGACTACTTACCATTACTTGTTTCATGAATACATTATAATCATTGTATGCTTTGTTGGTTAATAATTTCTTATTGAATGTGGTATTTATTAGAGTATTTTTATTACATTTAAGATTTGTTAATTTATATTGTTGGAGCGGGTTGCATGCCGCAACGGAAATGAAAATAAATATATTAGGGGATCGGGTTGCACTCCGCAACAGATTATATTAAAAGTTTATATTATTGGAGTGGGTTGCACGCTGCAGCGGAATTTAATTGAAGGATTATATTGGGGGAACGGGTTGCATGCCGCAACAAAATGAGAAAAAAAATAATTGGTTGTGACTACTGAAATAATTGTAATTATTGATATGATTTACGTGTCTTACTTCTATTCCTGTTATTATTATTATTATTATTATTATTATTATTATTATTATTATTATTATTATTATTATTATTATTATTATTATTATTATTATTATTATTATTATTGCGTACAGGTTAATGTAAGTGACATGTTTTAGTCTCGTCACTACTTCGTCGAGGTTAGACTCGGCACTTATAGAGTACATAGGGTCGGTTGTACTTTTACTATATTTTACACTTTTTGTGTAGATTTCGGAGTTGGTCCTGGTGGCGCACTGTAGATTTTGCTCGGATTTAGCTATCAGTGGAGACTTGAGGTATAGTTGCACGACGTTCACAACTCTAAAGTTCCCTTTTACTTTATTTTAGTTGTGTGTTTTTTTTCAGATAACTTAATTTTTTTTATTCATACCTTTGTTTGTATTATTCTAGAAGCTCGTGCACTTGTGACTCCAGTTATGTGATGGTATTTAGACATCGTATTTATTTCAGTTTGTTCACTTTAGTTTAGACAAATTTCTCTAGTTGTTTGGTTTCTTTACTAATTAATTAAAATGAATTGTTAAAAAATATTTAAATTATTCTAACGTTGGTTTGCCTAGCAAGTGAAATATTAGACGCCATCACGGTCCCGAAGATGAGAATTTCGGGTCGTGACATTAGTAGTAAACAACATTGTTCCTTTCAACGCTAAGTAGCACATTAATACAATAATAGTTGTCCAAATCTTATGTTATTAAATTAAATAAGATAAGATAGTTTAATTACGTTAAGATATTTTTCTTTGTATCCATCTCCTAATAAAGTATAATTTAACTTCGATACACTTGTACAAGTAATTTTCTGTCTCATATAAAAGATAACTAAATGTTTGTTCAGAAGTAGAATTTACTGTTAGAAAAATTATATAACATGGACGACTAGTATAAAGCTCAAGCCGTGTAAACACTATCTTTAAGAATAATTCGTTTCATAGAGAACAATTTAATCATGCGGTATCTTCCATGATTTAACAAACTCTTCTGTGATTAACTACGAACAGAAACATTTGGTTTTGCCAAAAAACAATCATATTTCAAGAAGGAAAATGCAGCTTTAGAATGTCACGTCAGTTCTATTCGAGGTAATCAAGGTTTAATTAGATGACGTTTAAGTGATAAATTAGAATAATGACCCTTGTGCAAGGAATCTTCACTTGAATGTCTACTAATAAAAATTTCCCGAAATTACAAGTCATCCCTTTGTACTTTCACGAGTCTTTTGGTAAACGGACTAAGTTATTCCGGGATAATAATCCCAAGATTATAATCTCTGGACTATTTTATCCTACTTTAGAGGTGAGATAAAATAATTCCAAGTTTGATGGGATAAAAGGGATAAGGTGAGATATCTAATATTAAGTCTCAGATTAAATTTATACCATGTTTGGTTGATGGTATAAATTTATCTAGGATAATTAACAAAGTTTGTTTAGATATTCGAATAACCAGGTCCTCAGTTGTCACGATCCGAAATTCCTACCTTCGGGACTGTGATGGCGCCTAACATTTTACTTGCTAGGCAAGCCAATGTTAGAATAATATTAGTCATTTTAGAATAATTTTTTTTAAAATTAATTAATAACAAAGGAACAAATGCGGAAATAAAGTCTGAAATAAAGTGAATAATCCATAATACTAGCGATGTCTGAATACCATCTCAGAATTTAGTGTCACAAGTGCACGAACTTCTAGAATAATACAAACAAGGGTATGAATAAAATAAAGTTGTCTGAAAGAAAGCACACAGCTAAAATAAAGTAGAAGAGGACATCAGAACTGCGAACGCCGTGCAGCTATACTTCAAATCTCCACTGGTAGCTGAATCTGAGCACAATTACAGTACGCCGTTGGGACCAACTCCGAAATCTGCACAAGAAGTGCAGAGTGTAGTATGAGTATAACCGACCCCATGTACTCTGTAACTACTGAGCCTAACTTCGACGAAGTAGTGACGAGGCTAAGGCATGTCACTTACATTAACCTGTACGCAATAATAGTAATAACAACAATAATAGAAATACAATAACTCATTTCAACAGTTGAAGCCAACTCGGCAGTCATAACCAACTATTATTTCAATCAATTTTCGTTGCCGCGTGTAACCCGTTCCAACAATATAATTCTTCAATAAATTTCCGTTGCGGTGTGCAACCCGCTCCAACAATATAAACTTAAAATATAATCCGTTGTAGCGTGCAACCCAATGCCCCAATATATTGCTTTTTATTTTCGTTGCGGCGTGCAACCCGCTCCAACCATATAATTTAACAACTCTTAAATATAATAAAAATACTCCAATATATACCTCATTCAATAAGAAATTATTAAGCAACAATGCACACAATATTTATAAATTATTTAGGAACAAGTAATGACAAAGAGCAATTAATTATAAAAATTAGGGAGAAAATAGAAAATTTAATTTCTATATGCATAGACATATAATAATAACTTTTATATGAATAGACATAAAACTAAAATAATTAAAATTACTTAAATTGGTGAAGAATTTTATCTCAGCAATTAGATTCGCACGAAGCGCGTAGCATGAAATTAAAATATGTACAGACATAAAATTAAAATAACCAAGTTACTGATGGCTTTTATAACTGCACGAAGTGCCGCAAGTACACTAATTGAATCATAATTGAGAATATTGAGTTGCCTTATAGTTACGATATATGAATCATGATTGAATAGAGATTTGTTATTGATAAATATAGTTACCTCTTACGTAAAGTTGGTTCTCGCTAGATAAATAGATTTAAAATAGATTTATCTTTTTATTGAAGAAACAAAATAAGAGCAGAAATTGCATAGCTTGATCGCTGAAATTGGACATGCGATGGAAATTGTATTCTACTCCCTCTGATCGATTTTAATTGATTTTAGCTATTTTTACACATATTAAGGATTTCACCTTTTAACATTAATTAACAATACAATTAATCATATTAACCTTAATTTTTTTATTGGAAGTACAACAAATACTCCTAGGCAGAAGCGGATCCAGGATTTGAAGGTGGCGGGTGCCGCAATTTTCTTTAATGTACCCCTTGCAATAACTAATATAGAGTTTGTTCGGAATGTTGGTAATACATAGGTTACCCCTGAGCTATGGACCAAATCTCTGTTACACACTTTTTGCGGACGAAAATTACCTTACACACTCAACCTTTCTAGAGTGTCCCTGAGACACATCACTTTTTTCTTGACCAGTTTTTCAAAATATGTGTAATATCACGCACCAGTCATACAACGACACATATCATTGACTTAAAAAATAAAATATAAAAAGAAAAACAAACCTCATCCAAGTTATTTTTTTAAAAAAGCAATAATGAAAAGGAATCCATTTCCTTCGGGCTTCATCGGGCCTTGAGCTTTTGAGCTCGTTTCTCTTCCTTCATCAATATTTCTCTTTCATCCTTTATCCATTAACATACACATATTCAAGAAAAATCCATAGATAGACGAAAAATATAACCTAGTTTTCACCGTCCCACCATCATTACTCACCTTCCACAGCCTTCTCGTTATCTCCATTTCCGCCGACCAACAAAAAAACCCAGACCTCCATCTTACCATTCAAACAAAAGAAATAGAAACCCTAATTAATTGCTCCTACCTTCTTATGTATTTATTTTTTCAGAAAATTTTCGAGATATAACAAGTGGGTTTTCTCCATGGATGCCTCATTGAAAAGGAAAAAAATAAGAGAAGATTCTTCTACATTGTTCTTCCAATCTCACTTGAAGATTTCATTACAAATTCTTCTACACTGTTAAAAATTTCTTCCTGAATCGATTTTTCAGATATTTTTCCTCGATCTGTTACAATTTTAACAGATTTCTTAATTGAAAGTGGATAAAATGAATAGTAAAAATCTGTATTATCTCCAATTTGAACCAAATTACTTTAGAAAAATAAAAAAAGGAAGCTATTGGAAAGGGACAAAAAGAAAATCTATCTAACCGTTGGATAAGTTTTATTAAATCTGGACCCTTCAAATAAAGCATCATATATATAGTTTTTACAGTCCAGACTGGTAACAGTAAGGTAATCACAGTCATTACCACTTCTACCAATATCAGTTGTAATAGCAACACAATAATTTATATGAGTAAATAAATAGCGCAAATATTATTCATATTCATGTTTATATTTATAAATATCGCTCTTTACGGTTGTACGAGGAAAACCTTTATAAGAAGGATTATAAACTTTTCTAATATAATGCACAAAGTGAGGGTTAGAAGGAAAACTATAGGGTAAGCACATAACAATAATTATTTTTGCCAATTCTTCCCAATCTTTTTTAGATCATAATATAAAATACCACCAGTAATAATGTTAATTCCCGATTGAAATTAATTTGACCCGGTACTAAGGTCAGCCTGACTAGGTGCACTTGTCCCCTCGGCCAA
>AWOL01S0038961.1:0-13439 GCA_000715115.1 Nicotiana otophora
CTTTGAGTCCTAAACTACCTGGACTTTAGCATTAATAGTAGCTACGCATGGACTCTCGTCACCACGTATGTACGTAGCCCCCCACAATTAGCAACAATTATTTAATTTTAATCACCTATGAGGTAATTCCCCCCTCACAAGATTAGACAAGAGACTTACCTCGTCTTGCTCCAATTTAACCCACTNCGTAGCCCCCCACAATTAGCAACAATTATTTAATTTTAATCACCTATGAGGTAATTTCCCCCTCACAAGATTAGACAAGAGACTTACCTCGTCTTGCTCCAATTTAATCCACAATTTTGCCTTTTTCACGATTATCCAACTCTGTCTGGCTCGAATCTAGCCAAAATAATTCGATACAATCACTAAAAATTATAGGAAATAAACTCTATAAGGAAATACTACATTTTAAATAAAAATCCCGAAATTATTTAAAAATTTGCCCGCAAGGCCCATATCTCGAAATCCAGCAAAAGTTATGAAATTCGATAATCCATTCAATTACAAGTCCAACCATACCAGTTTCACTCAATTCCGACTCCGAATCGATACCAAAATCTCAAAAATTTGTTTCTATGAGATTTCTAAACTTTTCCAAATCTCAAATCTCAAAACACTAATTAAATTGTGAAAAACAATGATACACTTGTATATGTAGACCAAATCCGAGTTAGAATCACTTACCCCAATATTTGTCCCTTGAAAATCTGCCAAAAGTCGTCTCTGCTCAAGCTCAAGTTCGTAAAAAATGACAAATGGGACGAATGCCCTCTTTTTATAAAACTGCCCAGCAGCCTTCGGAACTGGTCCTCGAACTGGGCCTCGATCGCGGCATCGAAAATGTGCCTTCGGTCAGGGCATCGAGATTGTGCCTTCGATCAGGGCATCGAGGTTGGGCCTTCAATCAGGGCATCGAGCTTGGGTCTCGATCCTAGCCCTCGAGCCATACCTTCGATCATGCCCTCGAGCCTTGCCTTCGATCGCGACTTCGATCACAGGCTCGAGCCTGGACCTCGGTCATGGCCTCGATCAGGGTATCGAGGTTGGGCCTTCGATCATAGCCTCAATCATGGCATCNGTGACCCTCGATCTTGGGTCTCGATCCTGGCCCTCGAGCCTTGCCTTCGATCATGGCCCTCGAGCTGGACCTTTGATCATGGCCCTCGAGTTGGACCTTCGATCATGGTTTCGATACACTAGCTCGAGCCTGTACCTCGTCAACCCTGGGCTCGATATCTGGCTCAATATCTGAGCTCGATATCTGGGCTCGATCACATCCCAGAATGTCCAACAGAAGAGGAAATATTGCAGCAGCTTTTTAACTCAAATTGTTGATCCGTTAACCATCCGAAACTCACCCAAGGCCCTCGGGACCTCAACCAAATATACCAACAAGTCCTAAAACATCATACGAACTTAGTTGGACCTCTAAATCACATCAAACAACGATAAACCATGAATCATACCCAATTCAAGCTTAATGAAACTAAGAGTTTTCAACTTCTACATTCAATGCCGGAACCTATCAAATCAACTACGATTGACCTCAAATTTTACACACAAATCATTAATTACATAACGGAGCTATGAAAAGTTTTGGAACTGGATTCCGACTCTGGTATCAAAAAGTCAACTCATCGGTCAAACTTCCAAACTTAAGTTCTTGTTTTTAGCCATTTCATGCCTAATTTAACTACGGACTTCCAAATAAAATTCCGAACACGCTCCTAAGTCCAAAATCACCATACGGAGCTGTTGGAATCATCAAAATTCTATTCCGGNTTGTTGATCCGTTAACCATCCGAAACTCACCCAAGGCCCTCGGGACCTCAACCAAATATACCAACAAGTCCTAAAACATCATACGAACTTAGTTGGACCTCTAAATCACATCAAACAACGATAAACCATGAATCATACCCAATTCAAGCTTAATGAAACTAAGAGTTTTCAACTTCTACATTCAATGCCGGAACCTATCAAATCAACTACGATTGACCTCAAATTTTACACACAAATCATTAATTACATAACGGAGCTATGAAAAGTTTTGGAACTGGATTCCGACTCTGGTATCAAAAAGTCAACTCATCGGTCAAACTTCCAAACTTAAGTTCTTGTTTTTAGCCATTTCATGCCTAATTTAACTACGGACTTCCAAATAAAATTCCGAACACGCTCCTAAGTCCAAAATCACCATACGGAGCTGTTGGAATCATCAAAATTTAAAGTTGACCGAAGTCAAACTTAGCACTTTAAGGCCAACTTAAGGAACCAAGTGTTCTGGTTTCACCTCAAATACTTCCAAATCCCGAACCAACCATCCCCGCAAGTCACAAATCATTACAAGCACCTACGGGAAGTTTTATTTTAGGGAACGGGATTCTAAAAGTTAAAAATGACCGGTTGGGTCATTACAATGAATCTCTATACAGTTACTTCAGTACATAATAATCAAGCCAAAAGATATAGCATGAATGCTAAGAGGATGATTACGGTGAAATAAAACAAAGATGATGAGCGAAACCAAAAAAATTGAAACGTTAGTTATTATGATTTTACTAATATGTTTTTTTAATTTTTTATTCATTAAAAATAAAACTCCTAAAAGACCTCATTTTCTCTCCTAAAGTTAATTTAACTATGTAAACACTCGGTGCGAGTAAATATTTAGCGTTTAGCCCACGCTATCACCCTTAAATTGATGGGCAAACTACAAGGGTAAACAAGAGTGTGGAAAACTATTTGAGATGCATGAGTGGGCACAACCCAAGAAATAGCGTAAGTGGCTGCTTTGGCTGAATTCTGGTATAATTCCAATTACCAAATTTCTAACAAAATGGTTCCATTTAAGATTTTGTATTGATATGATACACCAGAAATATCTTTTGAGCTGGTGGCTCAGTCCATAGTGGCAGTAGTGGATCAGTGGCAACAAGAAAGGCAAGTGATGGGCTCAACGGAGGATGAAGTTCAATGCAAATAAAAACGGAAAAATGACACCGTATAGCCGCTATAAAAATAATAGCCGAAAAAATGTATAAAATTTGTATATTTATTGTATATATATACATTTTATATGTTATATACAACAATTATATAAATTTTATATACTTTTTGAACAACATATGTAAATAGTTTCTGGCGCGGACTAAAAGTAATAATAGCCCAATAAAAACAGAAATAAAAGGAAGTATGAAGTTGGGGATTGGGTTTACATTAAATAATAGGCCCAGCTGTTTAATTTTTGCCTTGTATATTTTTTTGGTTATTATGTTCGGCCCATTTGTTTTGACCCAAGTATTTTCCTTCTTTGTTTAGCTAATGTAACCAAAATGGGAAAGATCATGGAATATAGAAAACCTAACTTTTACCCCAATTTTCTCTTCTCTTCTCTCTCTCTTTCTCTTCTTTGCAGCTATTTCACAATTTGAGCTCACTCACACCTCAAAGTTGTGATAGATTCAAGTGTAATATTTTTTTCCTTTTTCTTTGAGTTCTCTTGTTAGAATTTTTGGTTCCATCACTGCATATGGTTGTCACTTGTGGCCATGTAGGGCTTGTAGCTAGCTTTCCGCAATAACGAAATAGTCTTCTCCAGTAATTTGTCTTTTTGTTTAGTCTCTTGGTTATTTAATACCCATATTTGGCTCTCAGGTGCGTCATGATTAAACACATGCTTTTATTGAGTTTAAATTAATAATTATTGGGAACGATAACTTGCATATTAGCAACCATTTTATACTTCACAAAATTTTCTTGTTGCATTTCTTTAATGATGTTTAGTAAAGTAGCAGTGTCCATTGGTGTCTATGAGGGGGCAATTGTACTTAAATATAGGTTAACCATTATCATTGTAGACTCAACATATATCAGTTTGGGAAGAATGGAGGAACAGAATTTGTGTTTGCTCTTTTTGTTCTAATTCCAGAAGGAGAAAAGCTAATTGCTTAATATGAGCACTTTTGTTCCTTTAATTATTGGTAAAATTTTGATTTTGGTCGTTGTGACCCATAACTCATTACAGTTTACCTTCAATTAATTAAAATGTGCATTTTTGGTCCATTTATGTAAGAAGTTTGTTGTACTTGTGCAATATTTAGAACTATCACACCCTCAAATATGGAGTAATAATACAATTTTAATGTAATACAAGTATAATTAAATGGTGCAACGGTTAATAATTCTGTATATTTATGAGTATTCATGATCAAAGGGATCAAAAATACGCAAATCAACTAATTGGAGGTTGAATGTGCTTCATCGGATATTACAATGACTAAAATCAGAATTTACTTGTAACTGAGGACCAAAAGTGCTATTAAGCACTCAATACTCTTAAAGTTATTCGATCTATAAAGTTCAAGAAGAGAATTAATTGGAGAAGAAATCATCCGATTTGATATTAATCTTTACTTTAGAAGTTTAAATGAAACAGAATTATTTAAGATATTCTCTCTCTTCTCAAATTTGATTTACTGCGGTACTCGTCTAATCTTTGTTTACACTTCGATTAAGAAAAAACTTTTAAATCTGTTTTGTTTGGACTATAAAATTACTTATGATTATTTAATCAGACGACTATCAATGAATCGATTTTATATAAGTCCTTATCTTTTTTTCTTCTACTTACAATTCTCTTTTTTTCCCTTTTTTAATAATACGTGTGTCCAGGTCAGTACATACCTGAACACCTACACCTACACTACTTTATCCTGTATCAGTTGCCTCTCCTAGCATAATGATCGAACAACTTTGCCACCTAAACTTTAGACAAATCAGTAAAACCACCTAATATTTCTTATCTTTATCGTAGTTTAGACTCTCAACTTTTTATAATTTTTATTAAATATATAGACTATTAAGCCATATTTTTGAATTTCATTGTGCAATTATCTCGAAAACTCATAGTAGGGTTTCACTTTGATAACTACTCCATTATAGTGGCCTCTACAATGTCTTGTAGATCAAGGCAATTGATTGCACAAGCTCCATGAGGAAGGGGTATTTCCCAGACATTTTAAAATGGAAAGATTAAGATAAAGCTGAATTATCTTATCTGCAACAGTACTCTTGACCATTTTGTATAGTCTTTTGCAGTGCCATATAATTTAATTTGATGGACCCTCCTAGTCATAATCTCAAATAATACTAGTTATATTATATTCTGATCCAAAAATAAATAGAGAAAAGAAATTTATATAGTGGATGGCGGCTGTTTTTTAAGTAGAAATTTGGGAGATAGCTTGCTTTCGGATCTTGTTTGGCCACCAACATTTGGACCCACAGAATCCTATTGTTCCTTCCTATTAATATTTTGTTTGACTCTTTGTTTTTCATTTTCTTTAAGGAACTTTGGTATTCCTTTTGCCGCGGGGAGTTTGTGGTTTTGTTCTTTGTTTAATAGTCCATCCGTTACAATTTAGATGAGCTAATTTGATTCGGCACGGAGTTTAAAAAAAAAAGGAAAACTTTTGAAACTTGTGATCTTAAAAGTTTAAGGGGTAAAATCTTTGTGGGGTCATGACATTTGTGTGGTTATAAAAACTTTTCATTAATAGTAAAATGAGTAAAATGAAGAGTTTAAAGTTAAATTGTTTCCAAATTTAGAGAAGTGTCATTTATTTTGAAACAACTTAAAAAAGAAAGTATCTTATCTAATTTGAAACAGAGGGAAATGAGAGTAATTTATTCGCCAAAATATTAAAGAGGGGAAGTGATAGGAAAAGGCATATAGTAAAAAGAGAAAGATCATTCATTATATGAAGGTCGGGGTCTTCCGTTGAACAAGTAAACCGCAACCTTTTCTTGCTTTTTACTTTTTTGGTTTTTTGGGGGTGGGGGAAGGGTTCTTTGAATATTATATGAAGGAAGAAAGCAGATATCAAACGAGAAGATCAAGCAAATATGTTGTACGGAGGTATGGATCGATTGAACCATTATTACTAGTATCTTCCTTCTTCCTTCTTGATAATTGAATATCTTAGTTGAATAATCCCTCGTCAAATTAGGGATCACCTCAAATTACGATTTAAGCTTGGTAGTAGTGTAATTTTGATGACCTATGAACTCGTATGTAACGATTTATTAGGTCATTATTTTGTGTAGCTTCTAAACTTAGCAACTGAACTGATTGAACGAGAAAACATATTTCTAACTTCAAAAATCTTGAAATGTAACGTACGTCGTGGATCTTTTTACTATTAGATGTCAAAGTAGTATAATCCATGGTTGAGTTCCATCGAAAGGTGCTTGTTATTGGATAATTACAAAAAAAGAAAAACACATAATATGGTCCATATGTGGATGAATATTACATATAAGAAAAACAAAGGGAAAAATGTAAATTAAATTAAGAAATGAAGTCATTATTGTTTACCCGTAAAACGATACAGTTGAATTTGTTACGTGATTTATAGACAAACGAATTGATTTGATCCAAAAATGATGAATAAATAAGATAAAAAGTAAGACTTAGCGTTAAAATCAAAGGAAATGGTAGTCCTGACTCCGGGAGCGATGCTTCCGAGGACAAAAATAAGAACAATATGCAAGAACAAGTAAAGTTATCTTATTTAGCTTGAGAATAGAATGTAACATAAGTTTTGCTCATGATTTCGTCTTCCTACAATGGTTGTTGAAAGTATTATTTATAGCTATACCTAGGAAATATGATCCTAGGATCATGCCACTAACAATAAAAGGGGCCATTGATGAATATGTAACGGCAGGCCATGAATGCCAAAATTCTCTACAAAGGCTGCCTATTTAATACTAGAAAATATTCTTCATCAAATGTCATCTGGTGACAAGCATTCGACCCGCTCACATTGATTAGCTCCCTTAGGGGCCTATCCGATGTCAACTACATCTGTTGTTCCCATTTTTGGTTCTTACTCGATTCTCTTCCGCCTGTCTCCGGTTTCACGTGTCACGTTATCATTCGATCATTTAATATTAATCGATTTTACCCTATACAGATAGTTCTCCTGTTTTTCGATGGCATATCTTTGTGTCACCGGGAAGTTGGTGAAGATCCCTTTCTTGGCGGAAAATCTTCTGAAAACCTTCTGAACAGACTCTGACGCTTGACAAGACGCACGTCTTCTCGCATTTAATACCCCAAATACGTGTTGTCCCACGATTCAATAATATTTTCGCCGGTTCTCGAGGTAATCGTGACCACGATTGTAGCCATCTACATCTTTACTTATATTCATCATATTACCTCTTTCACTTCTAAAATTTTCATAAGTTCACTGTTTTCTCTACACTTAACATTTTTCTACTTTCATCTCATTCCGATTTTCTTCAAAACCTCCATCGCCTTCTTACTATTATGGTTTTCTTTACTGAGTCTTTTGAGAACTATGGTCTTCTCTTCGGTGGAGGCCCGAAGATAAGCAAAGATAAAGAGGTTGATGTTGATGCTGATCCTCCCACAGTAAGAACCATCATACCCAAACACTTGAGTACTGTTAATGACATCCAAGAGAAGTTCCCTTATGTGAATCCTCAAACTTGGGCTGTTAGCAGGTATCCCTCTTCTATTCGCCCTTCCAGTATTCCTATTGTAAAGGAGGATTGTAACTGCCCAGACCTAAATATCATTGCTCCTCACCTGGTGGAGCGGGTTACCTTCACCAAGCAAGGTTTTACATATGTTTATACGTACCCCTTCACTTTTGGCCCATTTTTTCTAAGCGGGAGACTTGATCCCGTGATCTTGGAGTTATGCCACTGGTATCAGGTCTGCTTGGCAAAAATAGGCCCATCTATGTGGCAAACGGTGGCTTTTCTTCACCGGTTGTGAATGGAGATGGGGAATACCCTAACCCTGGGAAATATGATGAACGTCTACTCTCCCAAAATCTTCTACGGGGGAGTAATAAATTTCAGTAAACGTGGTCACCACGCCTTACTTACCAGCTTTGATGATGATAATGACCATGGATAGATGGAGCGGTTTGTCATCATTTCTACCAGGGATATTATCCCAACCACAACTCTATCCTTTTTTGAATCATGGAGTCGTTCACATAAGTTTGTAATCTACTCATCTCTTTCTCCGTAAAAAGACTGCTCCCCGTCATTACTGACCCTTTTGTTTCTGTTATTTCAGGTACTCGGTGGACACCACCAAGGGTTGAAGGCCTGGACCAATGGGTTCAGATGATTCTAGATATTACTACTCCAGAAACCGGTCAGTGGAAAGAGATGGCTCCCAAATACAGGTGGAAGGCCCAGAACCACGGTAAACTGAGTCTTCTACATTCCGCTTCCATGTGTACATAAGTAAACTTACTAACCATAACCTTTTGTTTGATTCAGGACTCTCGCACGGCTCTGTTACCTACCCCGAAGTTGAGGTTTTGGATGATTCTGCGGAGGCTGTGAGATTCCTGCAAGATGCTCTCACTCAGAGCGGTGCCCTCGGGTCTACTTCCGATGGGGCACTTCCTCTCGGAGTCCCCAGCTAGAGAACAAGCGACCAAAAAGGTGGCGCTCTTCCTCGGATGGGGAGAAAAATAAAAAAGTAAGGAAGGCCACACCTAAGCCGGTCGTGACTGCTGTGGTCATTGATGATGACTGGGAAGCTAGTGATGTAGAGGCTTCCCTTCAACGGGGACAACGATCTTCATCAGCTCAATCGAATGCTCAACCGTGAGAGCTTTTGGAATTGACCGATGAAGAGGCCCAAGCACTGTGGGGCAAGATAGATATGGTAGATAATGCCAACTCCCATTGTCCTGTCCCCGTTGATGTTCCTGCTCCAAGGAGATCGGGACCCGGGCCTCGTCTGCCTTCTATTAATGAGCAACCGATAATTAACACTGCTCCTGTTGCAGTTACTTCTCAACCTACAACATCAACAACTTCACGCCTCTCTACACTAGTTGCTCCTACACGACCAACATTCGCTACCTCTTCTCTGCCGGCCATAGATGCCTGAGAGGAGGGTGCTTCTCCTCCCCAGTGCCCTGAACATGGAAATTTGGGGCACAATTACTCACCCCTTCTCCAGATCCCCGATGAAGGAGGAGTTTCACTCTCTCAGTTTTTAAGGGGTGCCATCTGCTGTCCAGGTCGGTGGAGCTTGCCAACTACCTGAAGCCGCTGGCTTCAGAGAAAGATAAGAAGAAGATACACTCCCTTTCCGGGGAGTGCATGTTGAACAACGCCATGCACAATGTGGCAGCGGTACCATACTTATTCTCTTGCTCCTTGTTATTTGTTATAATGGGTTTTCTGACTTTGATATACATTTTGTAGGCCAACTTCCTTGCATACGAGGGACTTCAGAGATTGATCCTTGATAAAGAAGGACTTATGTCCGAGCGGGATCAGTTTTTGGCCGAATGTAATCAACTTGCTTTGCGCCTCCGGGTGCTAGAGGCAAAGGCTGCTGAAGCGGCTGAGCTTGAGGCCCAGTTACAACAGAGTGAGTAGGAAGTGATGACCCTTAGCCAAGAAGACACTCAGCTAAATATACAGTTTCAAGAAGCTAAGGCTAAGTGGACTGGGATTCAAGATGTTGTGCTCGCTGCTGCCGAGCACGAGTCTGCCTCCATCGAGCGAGTGAATAATTTAGAGGTAGCTTTGAACTCCAAAGCCGAAGAGGCTACTGCTGCCGAGGAGAAGAGGACCCGGATGGAAAAGAGGTTTAAGAAGATCATGGAGCAAAACCGGTTTCACATATCTACAATTCGTGATCTTGATTATAAGCCTTGGCACCACATGATACGAGCGGGATGGTCTTTTGGCCAAGGTTGACAGACTTAAGACAAAGCTCCAACACCAAGGGGATTCCCTCGTCATTGAAAAGACATACTCTATGTATCATATGAGGAAAAAACCCTTGGAGGAGTCCAAAGAGGGCATCATTGATATTGATGATGAAATCGCCAAAGCCCGAGCGCTAGGGTTAATTGCTCGAGAATGCCTCCCCGCTAAGCCTGACATAACTGACTCTTTGAGTCCCTATTCCGAGTGTTCGGGAACAGAGGAGGAACTTGAAGAGAATGATGATGTAGGCCCAAGTCCCGACGGTAGATCCTCTCACTTCTCCCCAGGGAGAGGGGGGGTGTAGATGCCTCTCTCCTCTTGAGTTCTGGCGGCGATAACGTTTAGACTTTTATTCTTTTCTTTTGTTTTCTTCTCCTGTATCTTTGTACTTATTCCATTTGACATTTTGATAAATAAAGAAGACTTTTGCTTAAGTATTGTGCAGAGTTTTATTACTTTTGCATCGAATTGGATAAGGTTTCGAGTGAATTTTCATCAGATAGCTTTATGCTCCGGGCATAAAGTCTTCCAGAATCAACCCCTTACTATGAGGGTTTTATAAGAGAGGGTCCTTTTATGTTTACAGTGCTCTTGAAGAGGACATCTCTTATTTATTTCGGCACAAACATTTGAAGTTTTTTGTTTACTTTCAAATGATAAAATCAACTCATTGTTTGTCCAAGGAACAAGACAAAAATAAAAAGGACTTTATTTTATTCCTTTTATCTTCAAAAGTACATAAGCATTCAAATGCTAAAAAAAAGGAAATTGCCAATACATGTGGCTAACTTGTACAACTTCTTTATATGGGGCTGGCCGTGGAGTCCCGATCCCGATGAGACGTTATTATTCCCAGGTCTCGTAGTCCCAGTTTCCATGGAAATCGTGTTGCTGTATCTCATACTATTCCCCCATTGTTCGAATGTGAAGTAAGCAAATTGGAATATTGGACGTCTTGCTCCGCTGGGTAAAGCACTTGTGAATGGTTGAATAGCCTTTGGTTCGATGGCAAGTTTTACTTCCCATTAGGAATTTTCCATCGAGCCAAAGACTATTTAACCATCCCGTAGTGGTTTGCTGTTTCAATGCCTTGTCATTTAAAGGTATTAACTTTGTTTTTGGTGTTTCTTTCGTAGTATACTTTCCGTTGCTGCCTTATTAAAAACCTTGCCAGAAAAATCCGATTGGGACAAAAACTGGTCGAAGGGAAAAAGAGCGCAGCACATACTTTCAGTATAGACATGATCCATCAACAATAATACCTTTTGAGGCAGGATCCATCAGCAATAATACCTTTTGGCGTTTCCTCCTCCAGCTCATATGATCCTTTACCAGTGACAGTTGAAACTCGATAGGGGCCTTCTCACATCAGACTCAGTTTCCCAGCATTGATTTCCCGAGTGGTATGAATAACTTTCCTCAAAACTAAGTCTCCTACTTTAAAATAGCAGAGATTGGCCCTCCGGTCATAGTATCTTTCCATATTTTGCTTCTGAGCCACCATCCTTACGTGTGCCAAGTCCCTGCGTTCATCGAGCAATTCCAGCTTTACCAGCAATGCCTCATTATTTGCTTCTTCATCTGTTTGGGAGAACTGTATGGTTGGTTCTCCTACCTCTACCGCGATTAGGGCTTCCGCGACATATATGAGAGAAAAAGGTGTTTCTCCCGTGCTTGATTTTGCCATCATCCGATATGCCCATAGCTCGCCCAGTAAAGCTTGGGGCCACTTGCCTTTAGCAGCTTATACCTCTTTTTGAGGTTTTGGATAATTATCTTATTGGTTGACTCCGCCTGTCCGTTAGTGCTCGGATGGTATGGTGAGGAGGTAATATTTTTTTATTTTCAGATCACAAGAAATATTTTCCTTCGGTATTCTGAACTGACAAATTATGTGTTCCTATAGGAAGTCGATCATTTCGTGGCTCAATAAGCTTTTGGAAATGACTTGCTTCAACCCATTTAGTGAATAATCGGTTAATATTAAAATAAATCTTACCTTTCTGGGACCCGGCGGCAGTGAACCAACTATATACATCCCCCATTTTATGAATGGCCATGGGGATAGATCGAATGCAAGTGTTCTGCCAGTTGGTGCACCAACAGTGCATGACACTGACACTTTTCGCATTTCTGAACAAATGCCTTTGCATCTTGTTCAATCCAGGGCCAGTAGTATCCTTCCCTAACCAGCTTTAGCACCAATGAATCTGCGCCAGAGTGGTTCCCACAAATTCCTTCATGGACCTCTCTCATTAAGTTGTCCGCTTCCGAGGCTTCTAAACATTGGACCAATGGGACTTGAAACGATCTCCTATATAGTTTTTCACCCAAGAGGCTGTAGAGAGCCGCTTTGGTGCATAGTGCCCGGGACGCCTTCGGGTCTTCGGGATACTTGCAATGCCGAAGATAATCGATGAACTCATTCCTCCAGTCCCAGACTAGGTTTGTCGTACTTTATTCACAATAGCCGTCCACATCCAGTATCGAATGCATAAGTTGAACAACAATACCACCGTTAGATCCTTTTATTTTGGTGGACAACCCCGAATTGGCCAACACATTTTCTTCTACGTTCTCTTCTCTCGGCATGTGTGTGATCGACCAGTCCTTGAATCGTGCATCCAAAGTTTGAACTTTAATCATGTATTGTTGCATGCGTTCCCCCTTCGCGTCGAAAATCCCGTACACTTGGTTTACTACCAGTTGGGAATCCCATTTGGTTTCTATGACCTCAAAGCCAAGTCCCCAGGCTAGTTTGTGTCCTGTAGTCAAAGCCTTATACTCGGCTTTGTTGTTAGTTAATAGAACAGTTTTTATGGCCTAACTTAGGGTTCCCCCAAAGGCTTGATTAGGACCACCCCCAGCCTAGAACCTTTCACATTGAAAGCTCCATCTATGAACAAGGTCCAAACACCCGACGTCGTTTCTGACACCATCACCGCTTCTTTAGCATCTAAGGGTAATTGTCACGACCCGAAATTCCCTCCTTCGGACCGTGATGGCGCCTAACATTTCACTTGCTAGGCAAGCCAATGTTATAATAATATTAACCAATTTTTAAATAATTTTTAAATTTATTAATAACAAAGAATGATCGCGGAAGTAAAATATGAAATATAGTGAATAATCCATAAAAACAACGGTGTCTAAATACCATCCCAGAATTTGGTGTCACAAGTGCACGAGCTTCTAGAATAATACAAATAAGAGCCTGAATAAAATAAAGCTGTCTGAAAATAAACACACAACTAAAGTAAAGTAGACGGGGACTTCAGAACTGCGAACGCTGTGCAGTTATACCTCAAGTCTCCTCCGAGTAGCTGAAATCCGAGCAAGTCTATGGTATGCTGCTGGGACCAACTCCGAAATCTGCACAAGAAGTGCAGAGTATAGTATTAGTACAACCGACCCCATGTACTGGTAAGTGCTGAGCCTAACCTCGACGAAGTAGTGACGAGGCTAAGGCGGGTAACTTACATTAACCTGTACGCAATATTAGTAACAACAACAAATAATAGAAATAAATCAGGTAACTCATTTATAATAATTGAAGCCAACTCAGCAGTCATAACTAATTATCATTTTCATCAATTTTTGTTACAGCATACAACCCGCTCTCACAATATATTCACATTCAATTCTGTTGC
>AWOL01S0038961.1:17811-63267 GCA_000715115.1 Nicotiana otophora
GGCTTGATAAATAACATTTCAGATCTTTTAAGGCATGTTGACATTATGGAGTCCATTCGAAATTGTTCTTCTTCTTCAAAAGTGAGAAGAAGTGATGACAGTTTTCCGAGGATCGAGAGATAAACCTGCTTAGAGCGGCCAATCTTCCGGTTAGCCTTTGGACTTCTTTTATGCCTGTCAGCTGATCTAGGATATCCTCGATGGCTTTGATCTTTTCGGGATTTACCTCGATCCCCCTTTGTGAAACCAAGAAACCCAAGAATTTATTGGAGCCCACCTTGAACGCGCATTTTTCCGGGTTGAGCTTTATGTTGTGCTCCCTCAAGATATCAAAGGGTTACTGGAGGTGCCTTAAATGATCAACTCTTACTTAACAAACCTATTTCTGACCTCGACTATTGGTCATTTCATTTTTCTTACCAGAGGGAAGTTTGGGTCCAAGCTTAGCTTGTGCACGACCACCTCTAGCGAGATACCTATCATATCCGAGTGCGACAATACAAAACAATCAACATTGGCTTTAAGGAAATTAATAAACCCTGACCTGAGTTCAGGATTGAGTCATGTTCCCAGGTGAAATTTTCTCTCCAAGAATTCTTCAAACAAAGCCACTTGTTTGAGTTCTTCTGCCGTAGACTTGGTCGCGTCTATCTCTTCTAGTACCTGAAAGTATCTCAGTACCTGGTGGATTACAACGACTCCTCGCCTTTATCATCTTCACTTGTCTTGGGAGCAAGCGTCGATTCCTGTAATTGTTATTTGCTGGATTCCTTCCCTTTACTGCTGGAAATTGACACTACGTTGATTTCTCTTGCTATCGGTTGATCTCCTCTTATTTTCTTGATTCCCTCTGGGGTCGGGAATTTCAACAGTTGGTGATATGTTAATGGTACGACCTTTATTTCATGTAACGGTCTATCGAGAATTATGTTGTAGCCCATGTCACCGTCCACCACATTAAATAAGGTGGTCTTCGTAACCTATTCGGCATTCGTGGGCAGTAGGATCTCCCTTCGGGTTGTCATACTTGCCAAGTTGAACCCGGCGAGGAGCTTTGTTGCCAGAATGATACTTCCGATTAATTTGGCTTATTCCAGTACTCTCTATTGAATGATGTTGGCTGAGCTTCCTGGGTCAACCAAAACACGTTTAATCTTGAAATCTAGAACATTAAGAGAAATTACCAGGGCGTCGTTATGCGGTAGAAGAAGTTCGTCGATATCTTCCTCCGTGAAGGTGATGTCGTCTTCGGTGACTTCCCGGAGTCTCTTGCTGTGGGTAACCGATACTTTTGCCTTCTTGACCACTGAGAAGGTTACACCATTGATTTCATTCCCTCCGAAAATTTATGTTGATAGTCAGCCGAGGAGGATCTTCCCCTATCTTCGAGGGTTCTGCGTTGTCCCGGTTGCGGCCATAATGGATCTTGGTTCGGTCGCTCAATAACTCCCTGAGATGGACGTTCTTCAACATCGTTGCCACCTCCTCGCACAGATGCTGACAGTCCCCAGTTCTGTGACCGTGAGTCCCATGATATTCGCACCATAAGTTGGGATCCCTCTGGTTGGGATCAGATATAATTAGCTTCGGGAATCGTGCTTCTTTGATATTTCTCATCACCGATACCAACTCCATTATGCTGATGTTGAAATTGTAATCTGATAACCTAGGATAAATGGAATCTCGGGTCCTTGATACCTTTATTTCCTGTAATGATTTGTTGTTCCGACCTCGGTCATTTCTTCTTTCGGGAGCGAACCTATCCGAGGACCATAACCCTTTACTGGCGTGCATGTCGGCCCTTTCGTAAGGCAAAAATCGGCCTTTAGAAGATCTACAATCTACATCAAAATCAACATTGACTTGTCCCGGTTCTCTTCTCGGTCCCGTTCTTTAGTTGATGTCAGGAATCTGAGGTGATCACCTTCTATCCTTATCTTTGATTCATAGCGGTTATGGACATCCGCCCATGTGGTTGCTTGGAACTTGAGCAGGCTTTCCTTCAACTTTTAGGAGGCGTCGTACCTCTTCAGGTTCAAACCCTTAGTGAATGCCTCAGCTGCCCATTCATCTAGTACGACCGGTAGCATCATCCTATTTCTCTGGAATATAATAACAAACTCGTGCGGCAATTCGAACTCACCCTGTGCGATCCTGAATATGTCCGCCTTCCTGGCTTTGACCTTTCTGGACCCGACGTGGGCCTTTATGAATGAACGAGTATTTCAAAAGAGTCAATCGAAGGCTCAAGTAAAAACGAATACTATGTCAAGGCCCCTTTCGAGAGGGTTTCTCCAAACATTTTCAACAGAACTGACTCAATCTCATGTTGAGCCAAGTCGTTCCCTTTCACCGCCGTTGTATAAATTGTGATGTGCTCTTGAGGATCTGAGGTCCCATCATACTTTGGTATGTCCGACATCTTGAACCGTTTCGAAATCAATTATGGTGTTGCGCTCGTCTTAAATGATAACTGGGTGTACTTCTTCGAATTTGGGCCCTTCAAAACTGGTGTTGTGCCCGGAATCTGGTCCATTCGGGAGTGAAACTCCTTCGAATTCTGATCTATCCACTTGTTCATCTCCCTCATGAATCTCATGAGTTCGATTTTAAAGGGATCATTACCGTTGTCGTTGCCGGATGCGCTACAGCTTCCCCCGGCTCCGTCGAAATCGACCTCACCCCTCAGGGTGTTTTTATCAACTCTTTGAACCATTTGATTGGCAAGAGCGCCGGGAGGATTTGGGACTCTTCCGTTTGCATTGTTGGAAGCACCTAATAATGCCTGCTTCAATTCTGTCATGACTTGGTCCTGCCTTGAGAGATGGCCCATGATGGCTTTCTGTTGCTCTCTCAAGATCCTCACCGTTTTCGCAACATGTTAGTCTCCGCATCATCGGGAGTTGGTTCCCGCACATGTTGGGGATATTGTATGCCATGGACTGGAGTTGTCACATCCCCCTCATTGTGGGTGTCACTGATTGAATCCTCTGTTGAGGCAGATTTATATGTGCCTCAACGTTGTATGCGATGTTGACATCGTTAGTTGCCATTTTTGATTTTTTGCTATGAAACAAAGAATCAAATGAGTTAGTAATATATGCAAGGATCAACTCAATTATGCAACTATCTAAGCCCACGGTAGGTGCCAAACTATTAACCCGTAAAACGGTACAATTGAATTTGTTATATGGTTTATAGACAAGCAAACTGATTTGATCTAAAAATGATGAATAAGTAAGACATAGCATTAAAATCAAAGGAAATGGCAGGCCTGACTCTGGGAGCGATGCTTTCGAGGACAAAAATAAGAACAATATGCAAGAACAAGTAAAGTTATCTTATTTAGCTTGAGGATAGAATGTAGCATAAGTTTTGCTAATGATTTCGTCTCCCTACAATGGTTGTTAAAACTACTATTTAAAACTATACCTAGGAAACAAGATCCTAGGATCTAACAATACAGGGGGATATTGATGAACATGTAACGACAGTCCATGAATGCCAAAATTCTCTACAATGGCTGCCTATTTAATACTTGGGAATATTCTTCGTTAAATGCCATCTGGTGACAAACATTCGACCCTCTCACATTGATTAAGCTCCCTTTGGGGCCTATCCGATGTCAACTGTAGCTGTTGTTCCTGGTCTTGGTTCTTACTCGATTTGTCTTCTGCATGTCTCCGGTTCCACGTATCATGCTGTCATTCGATCATTTAATATAAACCGATTTTACCCTATACAATTACAACAAAAGTTAAAGGAATATATGGATCTTTAATAAACAAAATACATTTCTTCTTATTGTGTTTCTTTATATCATGACCGCGGGACCGTGATGGTGCCTAACACCGAATGTTAGACACGCCAACACCACATATAATACAAAATAAAGAAAAGTAATAAATATCGAATAACTGGTTAATAACCTAACAACAACTACCCCAAGATTTGGTGTCATAAGTACATGAGCGTCTAGATCTAGCTAAATACAAGGTTTTCAAAGAAATACAACACTATCCGAAATATAATGAAAACAATACATTAGAAAAAGAAAAGTGACTCTAGGGCTTGCGAACAGGATGCAGCTCTACCTCGAATCACTGACTGGTATCTGCTATGTGCCTCCCAGATCTTCGCTGGTACCAACGTCAAAATATGCATAAAAAGTGCACAAGTATAATATAAGTACAACCGACTACCAACGTCAAAATATGCATAAAAAGTGCACAAGTACAATATAAGTACAACCGACCCAATATACTAAGTAAGTATCGAGCCTAACCCCGATGAAGTAATGACGAGGCTAAGACAAGACACCTACTAAAACCTGTGCAGATATATACATAAAGCAACAGAAATGACAAGTGAAGCATTTAAAAGTAATAATGGGGAGGGGGACATATAAAAGGGAGAAACAACCGGAACAATAAGTATAGAATCACCAATTGGTCTCTTTCTAAAATAAGCAATGAATCACCAAGTTAAATTCACAATCAAAGTACCAAGTAAAAATAATGAAATCATCAAATTGCACGGTATCACCCTTCGTGTTTTTACTCTCATCCTTATTATATAATATAATTAATGCAATGGCACGACATCACTTTTCATGCTTTTGCTCTCTTACTCACATGATATGATAAATGCAATGGCATAACATCATCCTTCGTGCTTTTACTCTCATCCTCACATGATAGTCATAATAAAGCAATCAAGTATACGACATCACCCTTCGTGCTTTAATCCTCACATTCACTCAATCAATAATAGTAATATATAAATAAGGCACGATAATACCCTTCGTGCTTTTCACTCTTCCTCACCAAGCAACAATAATAACCCAAAGTGTCAAGCAAGGTGGAAAGCAAATTTCAACTTCAACCACGGTGCTAGAATAAGCAAATTCAACTTTCATTATAACTACTACTTCAAAATAAGCAATAAACATGGAAACAAACAATTAAAGAGTAAGAGTTTAACTAAGGCATGGAGGAAGGCACAATATATGAAACAACACGGTAAAATAAGATAATTTTCACCCACATGGTTTAACCCATGACAACATATATATACTCGTTAGCTTGTATATATGCTGTCCCCACTGAAACTAAGCCGGGCCGGGTTTAGAAACTACCCACGAATGAAAACGGTTCAATTTTGATCATTTAAAAAGTCAACAAAAGTCGACGCCGTGCCTTCTTGGTCGAAATCAGAGATTCGTACCAAAACCTCATTACCAATTCAACCCCGAGCCCGGTTATGTGATTTGTTTCAAAATCTGACCTCGATTCGAGGTCTAATCTTAATTTCACAAAATTCCTAAATTTTACCCAAAATCCCTAATTTCTACCATGGAATTCATAGATTTGATGTTAAAAATTCATGAAAAGTAATGGGGAATTAATAGAAAATGAATTAGAGTTGCTTACTTCAAAGATCGCCTCTAGAGTGTTTGGGATTGAGAAATAGTGTAAAATGAGCTAAGTCTCATTTTCCCCTCTTTTACCAGCTGCAGATGTCGCATATACGAACACTGCAAGTGCGATGTCTGCAAATGCGACACACTGATCGCAAATGCAATCAGTGCATTAGACCCACTGTAGTCGCAAATGCGACATAGTTATTGTAAATGCGAAATGCCCACCTTCACAAAGGTGGATAATTGCTTCACATATACGAAGTTGTCCTAAATGCCCAGTGATCGCAAATGCGAACAATATGTTCGCAAAAATGACCGACCAACATTCACAAAAGCGAACTTTCTATCGCAAATGTGAGTACACCATGCCCAGCCCCTTTATTGCAAATGCGATCCATTGACGGCAAAAGCGAGCTCGCAAATGAGAGCCAAACCTTGCAACTGCGAGATATGTAGGCTTGCACCAGCATAGCCTTACACTATGTCATAACCCGTAATCCCACCCTCGGGGCCGTGATGGCGCCTATCGTCCACTTGTTAGGAAAGCTAATATTAGTACACAACTAATCATTTTAAAACTAATTAGAAAACAATTCAATAAGTGTTAAGGTTGTAGAGTCTTAAAAAAAGACAGATATAATAATGCCAAATGCTGACTAATCAACCCCGGAATCTGGTGTCACAAGTACATGAGCATTCTAACAGTGGTACAACTAATGTTTGAATAAAAGTACAACTGCTTGAAAAAAATAAACAGTAGAACTGTATAGGGAAGGGGACTTCAGGGCTGCGGACGCCGTGCAACTATACCTCAAGTCTCCGTGATCAGCTAATCCGAGCAAGCCTCCATTAACCACTGCTGGGACTAACTCCAGAATCTGTACAAGAAGGGCAGAAGAGTAGCATGAGTACAACCGACCCCATATACTCTGTAAGTGATGAGCCTAACCTCGACGAAGTAGTGACGAGGCTATAACAAGGCACTCACTAAAACCTATACGAATATAATAAAATAACAACAAAACTAAGAAACCAAGTATAACATGGAAACTGGAACGAAAATTACATATAGAGGGCCCCCTGAATAACAGCAAAGATCAATTTCCTCAGTACAACTCGGACACAGAAAATAAAAGCTCAAAACAATCAAATATGTCTTCTCTGTTGCGTCGCACAACCCAATCCAAAATTATATAAACAAATAATGTCTTCTCCATTGCGGTGCGTATCCCGATCCACAAATATATAAATAACAATGCTTCTCCATTGCGACACATAACCATATCCAAAATAAATATTTAGTTACCGTTACAGCATGCAACCCGATCCCAAATAATGATAACAACATATGTTGCGGCGTGCAAACCGATCCCAGACAATAATACCAATAACCGTTACTGCGAGCAACCCAATCCCACACAATAATAATATGAATAAACATCTACAATCAACTACGGCGTAATCCAAATGAAATGCAACGAAAGAATTACATAATTAAAGTCATAAAGCGAATAAAAGTAGTTATCTAATAGCATACAAGGTCAAATAGCGAGTATTGACAATTAATAAATTAAGGCATGTATACATGGAAGCAATTAGCATTTAAGGCATGTAACAGATAAGGCATGAATTAAACATGTAAGCACAAGTAGCAAGTGAGGCATTTTAACAAGTAATAACTTGAACCAAATAGAGGCATGAAATAATTTAAAATAATGAATAAATGTCCCAACCCACATGTCTAACCCGTGACTAAGCATATACACTCGTCACCTTGCATATACGTCATCCCACACATAAATCAAGTAGCAATTAAATCAATCACGTCCTACGTTTCTCAAGTCAAGGTTAACCATAACACTTACCTCACTCCGCAACCAAATCAATGCTCAACCACGACTTTTCCTTTAGAATTAGCCTCCAAACAATTCAAATCTAGCCAAATGTAGTTCAAATAATTATAAATAAACTTTAGAAGCTACCAACGAGTGAAAAAGTTTCGATCTTTAATGAAATTGGAAAAAGTCAACAAACGTCAACCCCTGGTATGCTTTGCCAAAACCCGAGATTCGGATGAAAACCCGATTACCCATTTACCCCTGAGCCCGGTTATGTGATTTGTTTCGAAATCTGACCTCAATTTGAGGTCTAAATCTCAATTTAAAGAAATTCTCAATTTCTACCCAAATCCCTAATTTCTACCATGAAATTCATAGATTAAGGTAAACAATCAATGTGTGTTTATTGAAATACATCCAAACAAGTTATAATTCACTAACCAATGAAGTAGGGATAAAAGTCTATACAAAATCGCCTCTAGGCCGAGCTCTAGCTTTCAAAAATTGTATTTTGTGAAATAATCCCGACTTTCAGCCTTAAAAATAGCTAGACGTCAGGTGTTCTTCGCGTTCGCGAAGCACCTGACGCGTTCGGGAAGAGCAGTGGCCAATTGGTCTTTGCATTCGTGAATCTCCCATCACGTTCGCGAAGGCTTCTTCCTAGCCAAGCCTACGCATTCGCGACCCATGGTTCGCGTTTGCGATTAAGAGCCATCAGCCCTCCCCAGACTAACCCAACAATTGGTGTTCACGAGTGGCAGGCGGCGTTCGCGAAGGTCAGTCCCTCCAAGCTTTCATGTTCGCAAGCCTAGCCTCATGTCTGCCCAGAACATCCAGCCCCTGCCCCAAACTTCCCTTCGCGATCGTGAAGCACTGAACACCAGCGGCAGAAAACCAGCAGTTGCACAAGTCCAAAGATGGTCCGAAACTCACCCGAGCCCCTCGGGCTCCAAAGTGAACATGAACGAAAGTGCAATAATATTATATAAACTTGATCGCTACCTCAAATCATCAAAATAGCATCAAATAATGAGAATCAATCATTAAACTCAAGATTTAAACTTGAAAGTTCATTTTCAAAATATTTTCGTGCCGAAATGTGCTTGGGTCACCCCGGACCCCAACCAAGAGTGCGTACAAGTCCAAAAATATCATACGAACCTACCAAAATCATCAAAACACCGATCTGAGGTCGTTTACCAAGAATGTTGACCGTGGTCAACTCAAACGCCATTTTAAGTTAAAAAATCACTTTTTCTTCAAGTATTTATGTAAACCTTTCCCGAAAGAGATACGGACCACTCATGCAAATCAAGAAACATCAAATAAAGCTAATGAAGGTCTCGGAACACGGAAATAAAGGCTATTACTCAAGATGACTTATTAGATCGTCACATTCTCCACTTCTAAAAGAAACGTTCGTCCTCGAGTGGACATAGAAAATTTCCTGGACTGGTAAAAAGGTGGGGGTATCTACTCTGCATATCGGACTCGGACTCCCACATAACTGCCTCGATCAGCAGACCTCGCTATTGCACTTTCACAGAAGGAAAACTCTTAGATCTCAACTTTCTGTCGAGCTAGAATAGCCATCTGTTCCTCCTCATAGGCCAAATTTTCATCAAGGTGAATCGTGCTGAAGTCTAGAACATACAAGTTGTCCTCATGGTACTTCTGAAGCATGGAAACATAAAATACCGGATGTACCCTTGATATGCTAGGAGGAAATACAATCCTGTAAGAAACCGTCCCAACTCTCTCTAAGATCTTAAACGGCCCAATAAAAATTTGGTTCAATTTGCCCTTCTTTCCAAATCGCATTATGCATTTCATAATAGACACTTGAACGAAAACCTTCTCACCCACCATATATGCCACATCTCAAACCTTCCAGTCCGCATAACTCTTCTGTCTGGACTTGGCTATGCGAAGTCACTCCTGAATCACCTTAACCTTCTCCACAACATCACAAGCCAAATCCATGCCCAACAACCTAGCCTCTCCGAACTCAAACCTACCAATCAGCAAACGACATCTCCTCCCATATAAGGTCTCATACAGCTCCATCTGAATACTTGACTGGTAAATGTTGTTGTAGGCAAACTCTGCAAGAAGTAAGAACTGGTTCAATGAACCTCTGAAATCCATAACACAGGAGCGTAACATGTCCTCCAAGATCTGAATAGTGTGTTCGGATTGCCCATCCATCTGAGGATAAAATGTTATACTCAGATCGAATGACGGGCCCAACTCACGCTGGATGGCTCTCCAAAAATAAGATGTGAACTGCGTGCCTCAGTCAGAAATGATGGAAATAGGCACGCCATACAGACGGATAAATTCTGGATGTAAATCTAAGCCAACTGCTCTAGAGAATAGGAAGTCTCCACCGGAATGAAGTGTGTGAACTTAGTCAACCAGTCCACAATAACCTAGACTGCATCATATTTTTTCAAGGTCCATGGCAAGCCTACCACAAAATCCATAATGATGCGCTCCCACTTCCACCCCTATATCTCTAATCTCTGAATCAATCCACCCGATTTTTGATGTTCATACATCACTTGTTGGCAATTTAAACACCAAAATACATAAGCAACAATGTGTTTCTTCATTCTTCGCCACCAATAGTACTGTTTCAAGTCACGGTACATCTTCGTGACACCTAGGTGAATGGACTAGCGCGAACTGTGAGCCTCTTGAATGATCAACTCTCTCAACCCATCAATATTTGGAACACAAATTCGGCCCTAAAGCCGCATAACACATTCATCACCGATCACAACCTCCTTAGCACCACCCCGCTGCACCGTATCCTTCGACACCATAAATTGAGGATGGGCTTCGAAACATCCAATCTCACAAACTGATTGGCCAAAGCATGAACATCTATGGCTAGTGGCCTCTCCACTACCGGTAAATATACCAACCTGCCCATGCTATCAGCTTTTCTACTTAATGCATCGGCCACTACACTAGCCTTCCCTGGATAATATAATATGGTGGTATTATAGTCTTTCAGCAACTCTAACCATCTCTGCTATCGCAAATTAAGGTCTTTCTGCTTGAACAAGTGCTGGAGCCTCCGATAGTCGGTATAGACCTCACAATGAATGCCGTACAAATAGTGCCTCCAAATCTTCAGTGCGTGAACAATGGCTGCCAACTCTAAGTCATGAATAGGGTAATTCTTTTTGTGAACCTTCAACGGTCAAGACGTGTAGGAAATCGCCCCACCATCATGTATCAATACCGCGCCAAGCCTAATACACGGTGCATAACAATACACAGTATATGATCTCGAACCTGCAGGAAACACCAACACTGGAGCTACACTCAATGCGGTCTTGTGCTTTTGAAAGCTCAACTCGCACTCGTCGGACCATCTGAAAAGAGCACCCTTTTAGGTCAACTCGATCAATGAGGTTGCGATAGATAAAACCTCTCCACGAACCGGTAGTTATAACCCGCCAAACCCAAGAAGCTCCGAATCTCTGTAGCTGAAGTAGGTCTAGGGTAGTTTTGAAGTGCCGCAATCTTCTTAGGATCCACTTTACTTCCCTCGAAAGATACAACATGGCCGAAAAAAGCAACTGAGTACAACCAGAACTCACACTTTGAAACTATGGCATATAACTGACAATCTCTTAGAGTCTGAAGTAAAATCCATAGATGCTTCTCATGCTCCTATCGACTACGGGAGTAAACCAAAATATCATCAATGAAGACGATCACATAGAATCCAAATAGAGCTTGAACACCCGGTTCATCAAATCCATAAATGTTGCTGGGGCATTAGTCAAGCCGAATGACATCACTAAGAACTCATATGGACCATACCGAGTCCAAAAAGCTTTCATAGGGGCATCCGATGCCCTAATCTTTAACTATTGGTAGCCAGATCTCAAGATAATCGTAGAAAAACCCTTGGCACCCTGAAGCTGATCAAATAAGTCATCAATCCTCGGCAACTGATACTTGTTCTTGATAGTAACTTTGTTCAATGACTGTTAATCTATATACATCCTCATCGTCCGATCCTTCTTCTTCACAAACAACACCGGTGTACCCAAGGAGAGACACTAGGTCTAGTGAATCCCTTGTCAAGCAAATCCTACAACTGCTCCTTTAATTCTTTCAACTCAACTGGAGCCATACGGTATGGTGCGGTGGAAATGGGCTGAGTGCCCGAAACCAGATAAATATAAAAGTCGATATCTCTGTCAGGTGGCATCCCCGACAAACCTATAGGACCACCTCGGGAAACTGGCATACAACTGGTACTGAAACCATAGAAGGAACCTCCGCACTAGGATCACAGATATAGGACAAATATGCCAGACACCACTTCTCGACCATACACCGAGACTTCACATAAGAAATGACTCTCCTAGTGGATTGTCTAGGAGTCCCTCTCCACTCCAATCGAGGCAACCTCAGCATCGCTAAGTCACAGTCTTGGTGTGATAGTCCAAAATAGCATGATAAGGTGACAACCAATCTATCCCTAATATCATGTCAAAATCCACCATATCAAGAAGTAGAAGGTCTACTCTAGTCTCATAGCTCTAGATAGAAACCACACATGTGTGATAATGTTACAACCCAAATTCGCGTACCTTAGATCATGCCGTAAGTTAGTCGACGTAAATCCAAGAAGAGATTATCTTTGAGATGATAAAAAGTTAATCCTTTTGGTCTTAAACGATACAAGGGTGTATAAGAGTAGTTAACAAGTATTAGAAGTTAAACGAATCAAGGATGTTGTAACCCGTATCTTCGGGTAATACTAGAGGTGATTAACTGTCCCAAGAGGTCTTGTTTTAATGTATTTGAATCATATAATATCCGTATCATAAGTTTTGAAGTCAGGCGACTTATGAAACAAAAGTCGATAAAAGTTGTCGCAACTTAGGTTTATAATTTTACTTAAACTTTAGGTCAAATGTTACTGCATTTTTCTCCCAATGTGCTTGGAATTATAGGGTGATCTACCTATAAAATTGAATATCTATGAGTCTAGTTCCCAACGCATTAAACCGTTTGTCGATACAATCTCGGAATAGAGAGATATTCGCGTTTTCGTGAGAGTGCGCCAAGCTGCTCTCTATGGGGCCCACAAAGGCGGTTTAAGTCATATGGACATATATAAGATACCTCAACCCCGTTTTAAGTCATTATTTTTCAGTATATTCAGACCTTATAACCCTAAAAACAGTCTCTCAAGGTTCTCTCATGATCCAAGACCCAAACAAAGGGCAAACAACACAAATCAAATGTCGGGAATCCCGTGGCGCTAGTAAGTTTCTTGTTCTTCTTGTTGTTGCTGATTTTTGTGTTGTTCCAGCTCGTGTGGGAGGTTGTTTTAAGTGTTTTATGTTCTGTAAATACACCTTCAAGTTTTTAATATCAACCCTAGGTGATTTCATGTCTTCTAAAGTAATTCTAGTGCCGAAAAACCCGAATTAATTGCTAGTTTCGCTTCCTTGTTCTTGTGGCAGAATTGAAGGGATATTTCGTGGAAAATTAAGGTCAAATTGGAGTTGTTCTTTCTGTTTAAAGGTAAGGAACCTCTTACTCTATATATATTTAAGATTATCCAAGTTGTGGCTAAGTCGTTGAAGCTAGAACTTGTGAAATATATATCGAAAGGCTTGGTAGTAATGTTGTTGGTTGGTGGACTGTTTTGGGAGGCTCAATATGATTATTAATGATGTTGTTTGGGCTGTTTGGTGATTGTATTGACTTGTGGGAAGTCATATATATAGGGGAGGTTCTGTCCGTTTCATCGTAAAATAGGTTGCGGTCGATACATAATAGTTACGACGCTTAAGCGATAATGATAGTGTCATTTCTCATATTGTAGACTAAGGAGTCGTGACATTTGCATAGCTTGAGGTTGGGCAGTATATACAAGGTATGTGAGGCTATCCCCTTCATTCTTTTGCACGACTCCGATTGTACATAATGTAATGAACGAGCTCCCAAAGATACTCTACTCTTAGAAGCTAGCAGTACTTACATTGCTGCCCTTCTTATGAAACGATTGATATTGATGTTACTTCTCTTATTCTTATATTATCAATGTTGTTGGTAGTTCCTGATTCTTATAAGATTCTTAATGAAGAGTCAATCCTAATAATGTGTACGAAGGATACCGACCTTACGTCACTCCGAAAGGTTCAAAATGTGATTCCAATGAGTCAAGCATGCATCATATATATGTATCTATTTTACTCTACCGAGCCGCGCTATAGTCGGCCGGGTACGGCACCTATTGTGCAACCACTGATCAGTTGGGTTTTACCGAGCTCCACGTGGCCGGGTACGATTCTACCGAGCCCTATGATGGCCGGGTACATTTTACCGAGCCTATTATGGCCGGGTACGATATGATGATGGTGATGCCCACAAAGGCATATGTTTTAAAAGTTTATGTATATATATGTATGTATCATGTATTTCATGTCAATAGCCCTCAGAGGTACCCAGATGTCACAGGTTGTATATTCTCTATCCTTGTTTACATTACTGTTCTTACTTATGCTTTCCTGCCTTACATACTCAGTACTTTATTCGTACTGACGTCCTTTTTATTTGTGGACGCTGCATGTCGTGCTGCAGGTCCTGATAGACGGGTAGACACAGCTCCCCCACCACAGTAGGCTGTCCAGTTCAGCGGTTATTGGCGAGATCCCTTCTCCGGACTTGCCGTGGTCTTGGTATGCATTTTTGTTATAGACATTATGGGTATGTCGGGGCCCTGTTCCGGCAATGTTGTAGCACTTATGTTCCTTTAGAGGCTCATAGACAGGTGTCGACTCATGTATGGTTTGGAATGCCTTGTCGGCTGATTTTTGTTGTATAGTCTTTCACGACAGCATGGTAGCTCGTACCTTATATATAGTTTCTTGACAGTCTTGTCATCCCATGTTATATATGTTCATGACATTATCTTTCATTGTTGGATGTTCATGATCCATGTCTACCATTTATATTGATCTTGTCGGCCCTTAAAGATAATAAGGAAGGTTAGATAAAATGTACATTGGTGCTCGGCAAGTATGGCCCGGGTGCTAGTCATGACCCTCCAGTTGGGTCGTGACAGATAAACACGAACTACCATAATAGAATCTCCTACAATGATGGAGACATAAACAGGAGCACTCAAAGAATCATGAGGCATAACTAAATATGAAGTAAAAATAGGATGATACGTATGAATAAGTAGATCTCGGATCGAATAAAACTGAGGCATCTCTATGGGAAACTAGAACAATACCTGTGACAACTGCATCAGATGGCTCTGCCTCAGGTCTTGCTGGGAATGCATAAAATAGGGCTGAGCCCCACCGCCCTGACATCCACCTCTCGGACGGCCTCAAACTTGTTGGCCTCTACCTCTAACAGCCAACCCCCCACCTCTAGCTGCCTGAGCGGGCGGTGGAGCAACCGACTCAAGATTTTCAACTTTAAAACTCATTTTCACAATTTTCACATAACGCGCCGACATGCGCTCAGGTCACCCCGAACCCTAACAAAAGGCGCGTACAAGTCCAAAATAATTATACAAACCTACCAGAATCATCAAAATACCGATCCGAGGTCGTTTACCAAGAATGCTGACTGTGGTCAACTTTAGCCTCATTTAAGTAAAACAATCACATTTTCTTCAAAAGTTTACGTAAAATGATTTCTGGAAAACGACACAGACCATGCACGCAAATCAATAAACATCAAATGAAGCTATGGAAGGTCTTTGTACACTGAAACTAAAGCTAGTACTCAAAACGACCTGTCGGATCATTATATTCTCCACCTCTAAAAGAAACGTACGTCCTCGAACGGACAAAGAAAAGTACCAGGACTGGTAAAAACGTGGGGGTATCTACTTCGCATATCGGACTCGGACTCCCACGTAGCCTCCTCAATTGGCTGACCTCTGCATTGCACTTTCATAGAAGGAAACCTCTTGGATTTCAACTTACGAACTTGCTGGTTTAAAATAGCCATCGACTTGTCCTTATCAAATTCTCATCAAATTGCACCATGCTGAAGTCCAAAATATGTGATCTGTTCTCATGGTACTTCTAAAGCATGGAGACATGAAATACCGGATGTACCTCTGCTAAGCTAGGAGGCAATGCAAGCCTAAAGGCATATCCCTAACTCTCTCCAAGATCTTAAACGGGCCAATAAACCTCGGGCGCAACTTGCCCTTCTTCCTAAACCGCATCACGCCCTTCATAGGCATCACTCAGAGAAGAACTTACTCACCCACCATGTAAGCCACATCTCGAATCTTCCGATCTGCATAACTCTTCTGCCTAGATTGAGTTGTGTGAAGTCCCTTCTGAATCGTCTTAACCTTCTCCATAGCATCACAGACCAAATCAGCACCCAACAATCTAGCCTCACCGGGTTCAAACAAACCAATCAGCGAACGACATTGCCTCCCGTATAAGGCCTCGTACGGAACTATCTGGATGCTCGACTGATAGTTGTTGTTGTAGGCGAACTCCTGTAGAGGTAAAGACTGCTCATACTAAGCCCCGAATCCATAGAGCATGCCCGTAATATGTCCTCAAATATCTGAATTGTGAAGTCGGATTGTCCGTCCATCTAAGGATGAAATACTGTACTCAGCTCGACCTGCGTGCCCAACTCACGCTGAACGGCTCTCCAAAAATGCAATGTGAATTGCGTACGTCGGTCATAAATGATAGAAATAGGCACGCTGTGTAGGAGGATAATCTCTTGGATGTAAATCTGAGCCAATCGCTCCGAAGAATAGGAAGCATCACCGGAATGAAGCGTGCAGACTTAGTCAACCGGTCCACAGTAACCCAGACTACATCACATTTCCTAAAGGTCTGTGGTAAGCCTACCACAAAATCCATAGTGATGCGTTCCCTTTTCCATTCCGGTATCTCCAATCTCTGAGTCAACCCACCCGATTTCTGATGCTCGTACTTCACCTGTTGATAGTTTAAACACCGAGAGAGACAAGAAACATTATCTTTCTTCATTCTCCGCCACCAATAGTGATGTTTCAAGTCACGGTACATCTTCGTGACACCTGGGTGAATGGAATAGTGCAAACTGTGAGCCTTCTCAAGGATCAACTCTCTCAACCCATTAACATTTGGAACACAAATGCGGCCTTGAAGCCGCATAACACCATCATTACCAATCACAACCTCCTTAGCACCACCCCACTGCACCGTGTCCTTCAACATCAACAAGTGAGGGTCATCAAACTGGCAGGCCTTGATACGCTCCAACAATGAGGACTCTGCCACAAAACAAGAAAGAAGTCAGCTAGGCTCCCAAACATCCTACCTCACGAACCGGTTGGCCAAAGCCTGAACATACATGGCTAGTGGCCTTTCTGCTACCGGTAAATATGCCAAACTGCCCATACTCTCAGCCTTCCTACTTAATGCATCTTCCACTATATCGACCTTTCCCAGATGATATAATATGGTGATATCATATTCCATCAGTAACTCTAACCATCTCCGCTGCCGCAATAAGGTCCTTCTGTGTAAATATATGCTGAGACTCCAATGGTCGATATAAACCTCACATGGAACACCGTATAAATAGTGCCTCCAATTCTTCAGTGCCTGAATAATGGATGCCAACTCTAAATCATGTACATGGTAATTCTTCTCATGAACCTTCAATTGATGAGACGTGTAGGCAATCACCCTACTGTCTTGCATCAACACTTCCCCAAGTCTAATACGCGATGCATCAGAATATACGGTGTAAGATCCCGAACCTGTAGGCAACACCAACACTGGAGCTATAGTCAAAGCAGTCTTGAGCTTCTGAAAGCTCACCTCACACTCATTGGGCCATCTGAAAGGAGCACCCTTCTAGGTCAATCTAGTCTAAGGAGCCGCGATGGATGAAAATCCCTCCATGAAACGGCGATAATAACCCGCCAAACCCAAGAAGCTCCGAAACTTTGTAGCTAAAGTAGGCCTAGTCCAGTTCTGAACTTCCTCAATCTTCTTTGGATCCACTTTAATTCCCTCATTGGACACTAGGTGACCCAAGAGTGCCACCGAATCAAGCCAAAACTCGCACTTGGAGAATTTAGCATATAACTTTTTCCCTGAAAGTCTGGAGCATGATCCTCAAGTGCTGCTCATGATCCTCCCGGTAGCGAGAGTACACCAATATGTCATTAATGAATAGGATGATGAAAGAATCAAGATATGATTGAAACTCGCTGTTCATCAAGTGCATAAAGGCTGCTGGGGATTTGCCAACCAAAGGACATCACCAGAAACTCATAATGACTATACCAAGTCCTAAAAGCCATCATCAGAATGCCTGAAGCCCAGATCTTCAACTGATGATATCTTAATCTCAAGTCATTCTTCGAGAACATCTTAGCACCCTGAAGCTGGTCAAACAAATCATCAATACGCGGTAGTGGGTACTTATTCTTGACTGTAACCTTACTCAGCTGCTTTTAGTTAATGCACATCCTCATAGAGCTATCTTTCTTCATCATAAATAGAATTGTAGAACCCAAAGGTGAAACACTCAGTCTGATAAAACCCTTATTTAGAACCTCCAGAAGTTGTTCCTTCAATTCCTTTAATTCCACCGGTGCCATGCGATATGGTGGAATAGAGATGGGCTAAGTGTCCGGCACCAAGTCAGTACCAAAATTAATATCTCTATCGGGGGGCATGCCTGTTAGGCCTGCTAAGAACATATCTGCAAAGTCTCTCTCTACCGAAACTGACTCAATGATAGGACTATCAACACTAACATCCCTCACGAAGGCTAAATATGCCCATCACCCCATCTCAACCATCCGTTTTGTCTTCAGAAAGATACCACCCGGCTGGGGACATAACCCAATGAACCTCTCCACTCCAGCCTTGGCAATCCTAGTATCACCAATGTCACGATCTTAGCGTGGCAATCCAGAATAGTGTGGTATGGTGACAACCAGTCCATGCCCAAAAGCATGTCAAAGTACACCATACTTAGTAATAGAAGGTCTACCCTATTCTCATAATCCACGATAGAGTCCACACACGAGCGATAGACACGATCTACCATAATAGAATCTCCCATAAGCGTACACACATAAACAAGGGCACTCAAACAATCACGATAGATGTCCATATTTGAGGCAAAAAAGGATGACACATGAATAAGTGGAACCCGGATCAAAGAAAACTGAGGAATCTCTATGGAAAATTGGAGCAATATCTATGATGACAGCATCAGATGACTCTGCCTGAGGTCTAGATGGAAACACATAGAAATGGGGCTGAGCCCCACTAGTCTGACCTCCACCTCTCGGACAGCCTCTACCTGGCTGGCATCTACCTCTAATGGCCTGACCACCATCCCGGGCCGCCTAACCCCCGCCTCTAGCTGGCTGACCGCATCAGTACCTTGTTGTCGCCTCTCTACCCTGACCACGAGTCCTCTCGATCTGCCTAGCCATCTCTACAACCCGAGTAAAATAAATATCATCCTCAGTCTCCCTGGCCATCTGTAGCCTGATACCATAAGTAAGGTCATCTATGAATCACCTCACCCTCTCCCTCTCCGTAAGTAGCAACACCACTGCATGGTGAGATAAATCCACGAGTCTGGTCTCGTACTGGGTAACAATCATGCTACCCTACTGAAGGCAATCAAACTGACTGCGGTAGTCCTCTCTCAAAGTAAAAGGGATGAACTTCTCTATGAATAGCTGTGAGCAATGATCCCAAGTGGGTGGAGGTGAACCTGCTGGTCTTCCTCGAACATACTTTTGCCACCACCTCTTGGCGGAGCTATGCATCTGAAATACTATGAAGTCTACTCTATTGGACTCCACTATGCCCATGTTGTACAGTACCTCATGGCAACGGTCTAAATAATTATATGGGTCCTCAGAAGGTGTACCATCAAATCGAATAGGAAATAGCTTGGTAAACTTATCCAATATCTTTAACCCCTCGGATGACATAATGGGTACCTCCCTGAGCTGTGTAGCAATGACAGGCTGAACTGCTCCAATTGTTGGAACTACCTGAGTCTGGTATCCATGAGCCATCTGCTCTAGAGTGTGAGTAGGAAAAGTATGGGCTCCTCCCCTGGCCTGAGAGACGACTGGTGTCTTAGGGATCACACTGGCATGGGCCACACTCTACATAAGGCCCACTAGACTGTCTAAAGCATCTTGAAGTACCGGGGTAGCAATGAACACCTCTCGGACTTGAGTTGGTCCAACCGGTACGGTTTTAATAGGGACCTCCTCCTCATGCTCAATCTTAGGCTCTGCAATAGGTGCTGCAACATGTGGCCTAAGCTGAGCTCTGCCTCTGCCCTACCTCAGCCACAACCTCTACCCTTGGTAGTGGCATCAACCTCGGGCTCTGGCTCCTGATCAGTGGTAGATGTTGTGCGCGTGTCCTCACCATTTGTTAGAGAACATGAATATAATGATTCAAACTTCATCAATAGAATAAAGTCGCGCAACAAAGTAAGAATAAGTGAAATTTCCTAAAGCCTTATAGCCTCTAGAAGCTAAGTATAGACGTCTCTGTATCGATCCTCCAAACTCTACTAAGCTTGCTCAAGACTCGTGAGACCTAGGCAACCTAATGATCTAATACCAAATTGTCACGACCCGAAATCCCAATCGCGGGGCTGTGATGGCTCCTAACACCGAATTTTAGGCAAGCCAACACCACAGATAATACAAAGTAAAGAAAATTAATAAATTTCTAATAGCTGGTCAATAACATAACATAAAATGCCCCAAGATCTGGTGTCACAAGTACATGAGCGTCTAGATCCAGCTAAATACAAGATTTTCAAAGAAATACAATATTGTCCGAAATAAAATGGAAACAATAAAGTAGATAAAAGAAAGTGACTCTAGGTCCAGTGAACGGGATGCAGCTCTATCTCGAATCACTGACTGGTATCTGCTAAGTGCCTCTCGGAACTCCGCTGGTACTAACATCAAAATCTGCACAAGAAGTGCAGAAGTATAGTATGAGTACAACTGACCCAATATACTCAGTAAGTGTCGAGCCTAACCCCAAAGAGGCAGTGACAAGGCTAAGAAAAGACACATACTAAAACTGTGCAGATATACATCAAGCAATGTAAATGACAAAGTGAAGCATTTAAAAGTAATAATAGGGAGGGGACATATAAATAGCAGCAACAATCGGAACAGTAAGTACATAATCACCAAGTGGTTTCTTTCCGTAATAAGCAACAAAATCACCTAGTTAAATTCACAATCCAAGTACCAAATAAAAGCAACGAAATCATCAAATTGTACGACATCACCTTTCTTGCTTTTACTCTAATCCTCACCATATAATATAATAAATGGAATGGCACGGCATTACCCTTCGTGCTTTTACTCTCTTCCTCACAAGAAATGATAAATGCAATAACACAGCATCACCCTTCGTACTTTTACTCTCATCCTCATATGATAGTCATAATAAAGCAGTCAAGTGCAGGACATCACCCTTCATGTTTTAATCCTCATATTCACTCAATCAATGATAACACTATGTAAATAAGGCACGGCAACACCATTCGTGCTTTCCGCTCTTCCTCACTAAGCAACAATAATAACACAAAGTATCAGGCAAGGTAGGAAGCAAATTTCAACTTCAACCATGGTGCTAGAATAAGCAAATTCTACTTTCATTATAATTACTACTTCAAAATAAGCAATAAACACGGAAACAAACAATTAAAGAGTAACAATTTAACTAAGTCATGGTAGGCACAGTATATAAAACAACACAGTACAATAAGATAATTTTCACCCGCATGGTTTGACCCATGTGTCACGCCCCAATCTTGGGAAGCGCGACCGATGCTCAACCGAGTGAACCCGACCGAGCAAGCCTGTTAGATACTTTCTACCCATTAACCCATGATCAAGAAAATATGTGATTTTATTAATAACACAGTAGGAATCTCATTCATACAATCCTAAATTGTTTCATTAGTCATTGCGCCTTTAAATCTCAAAATACACATTTCTTAAAGTCTGAGAGGAACAAGTGATCAACACAACATATATTTGTTTAACATTCCCAACACCCATACCCAACCCACATAGTGTCTACGGAGTCTCTAAAGATACCAAAGAGAGTAAAGATGGTGCCGGCAACAAAGCCCCGACTATACCTCAAAAAGTAACCATAATATAGACAAAAGGTACAATACATGACCAGGAATAAAATGGGGCTCACCGAGTCCGCTGAGAAGAGGATGCAACACTATCTGTGATCAGCGCTGTCTGCTATGTAACCACCTGCATCCATTTAAAGATGCAGCGCCCCCGACAAAAGGGATGTTAGTACCGTCAAATAACACTAGTATGTAAAGCTAAATACCAACTCAATAGAATAAATAATAATACTAGAGGAACAATCAAGAATTCAATAAGGGCTTCAAATAATAGTAAAACAACAAGTTAAGGATCATATACGTTTTCAAGTAAATTTCCATATTAGTAGGTTGGGTGACCTTTAGTACCGATATTCCACAATTCACAATACCTCTGTATTCTTACACGGAGTCCGATCTTGACCCGATCGGCTAGGTCATCTCATTTGAGACATTACCACAATTTCATTATGATTTTCAGCACAGTAACACCATGTATGCGGCATGGAGTCTGATCACAACTCGATCGGCTATGCCATCTCATTTAAGACATCAACCATTTTCACAATTTCATCCACAATACCACCGTGTTCTTACACGGAGTCCGATATCGGCCCGATCGACTAGGCCATGTCATTTGGGACATTACCTTTTTCAGTCAATTATCTCACATCGTACATCTTTCATATATTTTCAATTCATTGGCACTAGTGATTATGATTACATAGTCATTCTTGGCACTTGGCCGTATTTCATAATTCTGCTTCCCTTTTTCCATATTCAAATATCATCATCATCATCCACAACAATAAGTCTTCCCATTCAAGACATTAGATTTACATATAAGCAATTTGGAAATCTTAGGCACATAGAGGCTTTTCATACAATTTGGCATACCAACCTTTATTTCAATCTTGACATGAAGTCTTAACATTTCTAACACATATTCCACATTTTTGAACACATCTTCAAATAACATGATAACATGATGAAGCATTTAGACTTAATATTGAACTTACATCCTTTAACACAAACACATTAGAAATCACCAATTTTATAATGAACAAGAGCTTACTCCAATTACATGAACACTGTGGGGTTCGATTCTAAGAAGAAGGGGGCTTAGCCAACATACCTCAATTGAGCTTCTCAAACTCTAAAATGATTCGGAATTCTTAGCAACTTCAATCTATTTTAGAAATATAACAAGTTGGACAAAAATTAGGAAGATGAACATGGTTTTAGCTCATTTGAGCATATTATCAAATACTAGGTGTGCATCAATGTTCTAAGCCACTTTTTGTGGAAGCTTCCATCATTTCCCAACCCGCTCTCTACCATTTATAGCTCACAACCTTCCCACATACTTCAAGGATACATGCATGTAAGACAACAACCCCCACACCCAATAATTTCCTCTCTAATTGCCCCATTTTTGCAAAATTTCGAAATTGAGTGCTAGGACATAGATTCTTACCTTTAGGGTGAAGACTCCCATTTGTTAATCCTCAATGATTGAGTAAGAATTGATGGATAATGGTTAAATATTGCTCCCCCTTTCTAAGAATTCTCCCTCTCACTCTAAAATATCAGTAATGTGCTCAAAATGGTCTATGAGGTGTGTTTTAACGAAATAGGGTTGGGTTTAAAAACCCCAAAAATGAAGCTACGGAACGGGTTCTACGGTCGCATATGCGACCGCATAATGTTTATGTGGTCCACGAAATGACCGCGAAAATGGGGGCAAGAACTGGAAAAGAACTAATTTGGTCTGTGGTCACTATGCGGCCCGCAGACCTATTCTGCGGTCGCATAATGCACCGCAGAACGGTTCTGCAATCAAATAGTGCACTATAGAATCTCCCTCCGAAATATCCCAAGGCGGGATATGCGACAAGAATGCCGCCCAAGAAATGATTATGCGGTCGCATAATGGCTGCCAAATTGGGCATCAAAATGCCCCAGAAATCTGCCCCACTCTGTGACCAGTCTGCGGTCCATAGAGTGGTTCTGCGGCCGCAGAATGGGCCGCAAAATGCGTACTTCTTCCCAACATTTTTCTTCAACTCCCAGCATACTGTTATTAACCTCTACGCCTACTTTGGCATCTTGGAACTCGGGATTTTAGGAAAACATATTTTTATGGGGCCTTACATCCTCCCCCGCTTAAGATCATTCGTCCTCGAATGAGGATCAGGGTCTGCTATTAGCACCTTATGCAACTCAGTTTTTCATACCCTACACCAACAACCCCAAATTTAACTAACTCTCCCCAAATCTCCGAAAAGTTTGCCAGAGTTTCCTTTGTAACTAGGCCTATCCACATGTCAGAGAGCCCCGGAAACACATCTTACAAACATATACAGAATCTAACGACATAACAAACTCATAACAGTACCAACCTTGGCCTCATGTAAACAACATATAATCAAAAGGAAAACCTTTACATTAACTGAACAAGTGAACAAAATTCATAGGCGACATGTTCATAAAAAGAAAGGATTACTAAGCTATTCAAATAAGTAAGGATACTTCTTCTTCATCTCTTTCTCGGCCTCCTAAGTCGCTTCTTCAACCTGCTGGTTTCGCCATAACACTTTCATGGAGGCAATTTCTTTATTCCTCAACTTTCGGACTTGCCTATCAAGAATGGCAACTGGAATTTCTTCATATGATAATTCTCTATTAACCTCAATGTTCTCAACCGGCACAATAGCTGATGGATCTCCAACTACCTTCTTCAATATAAACACATGGAATACCGGGTGCACTAATGACATCTCGGGTGGTAGCTCAAGCTTGTATGCCACCTCACTGATCCTCTGGATGATTTTGTACGGCTTGATATACCTCGGAATCAATTTCCCCTTTTTCCCAAACCGCATAATACCATTTATGGGGGAAACCTTCAAGAATACCCAATCATCTTCTTTGAACTCTAAGTCTCTGCGACGGATATCCGAATAGGATTTTTGATGACTCTAAGCAGTTTTTAACCGCTCCTTTATGATCTTAACTTTTTCCATAGCCTGATGTACAAGGTCTGGCCCTATCAATTCTACTTCGCCAATCTCGAACCACCCAATAGGAGATCTACATCTCCTACCATATAATGCCTCAATTGATGCCATCTGAATACTTGCATGAAAGCTATTGTTATAAGCAAACTTTATGAGTGGATGGAAGGCTGTACTAAGATTCACCTGAGTACCCAGACCTTGCTGAAATTTCTTCCAAAAATTGGCCGTGAACTGAGCCCCTCGATCAGAAATGATAGAAACTGGCGTGCCATGTAGCCTGACTATTTCCTTGATATACAATTGAGCATGTTATTCCGCTGTGTCGGTAGATTTAACTGGCAAGAAGTGTGCTGATTTCGTGAGTCGGTCCACGATCACCCAAATTGAGTCAAACTTGTGTGGAGTGCATGGTAATCCTACCACAAAATCCATATTAATCATCTCTCACTTCCACATTGGAATTTCTATATTTTGTGCCAACCCACCAGGACGTTGATGTTCGGCCTTCACTTGTTGACAGTTCAGACACCTCGCCACAAAGTCCGCCACATTCCTTTTCATGTCATTCCACCAATAGACTTCCTTAAGATCGTGATACATCTTTGTAGAACCTGGATGTATGGAATACCTAGAAGCGTGAGCCTCGGTCATGATTCTTTTCCGGAGACCATCTACATTCGGAACACATAGTCGCCCTTGGTACCTTAGTGTACCATCATCCATGCCAAGAGTAAAAGCCATAGTTTTATGTTTTTGAATCCTCTCCTTCAGTTGTACCAACAATGGATCGTTGTATTTCTTCTCTTTGACCTCCACAACAAGCGATGATTCATCCCTATTTTGCACAATTACCCCTCCTTCATTAGAGTCCGTAAGACGAACTCCCAAACTAGCCAATCGATGGACTTCCTTGGCCAATGGCCTTTTATATACCTCCAAGTGTGCTAAACTACCCATAGATATTCGGCTAAGAGCCTCCGCCACAACATTGGCCTTCCCCGGCTAATATAGAATATCGATGTCGTAATCCTTGAGCTACGCAAGCCAACTTCTTTGCCTCAGATTCAACTCTTTTTGTTTGAAAATATACTGAAGACTCTTGTGGTCAGTGAATATCTCCACATGGACCCCATAAAAATAGTGACGCTAAATTTTCAATGCGAAAAACCACCGCCGTCAGTTCTAAGTCATGTGTTGGATAATTCTTTTCATGATATTTGAGTTGCCTAGAAGCATAGGCTATAACCTTGTCGTGTTGCATTAATACACACCTAAGACCAATTCATGAAGCATCACAATATACCACAAACCCTTCTTCTGGCAGGGTCAACACCGGCGCGGTAGTCAATTTCAATTTCAACTCTTGGAATCTCCTTTCACAAGCATCGGTCCATTGGAACTTAACTGCCTTCTGAGTCAATTTAGTCAACGGAGAGGCAAGAGTAGAGAACCCCACTACAAACTTCCTGTAATACCCTGCTAAGCCCAGGAAACTACAAATCTCGGTTGGCGTTGTAGGTTAAGGCCAATTCTTTACCGCTGAAAGCTTTTGAGGATCAACCTTGATTCCTTCTCTAGAGACAACATGACCCAAGAATGTAATAGATTCGAGCCAAAATTCACACTTTGAAAACTTCACGTACAATTGGTGCTGATGAAGAGTCTGCAAAACTACCCTGAGATGATCGGCATGGTCCTCCTGACCTCGTGAATACACAAGAATATCGTCAATGAACACTATCACAAAGGAGTCGAGGAAAGGCTTGAAAACCTGATTCATAATATCCATGAAAGTTGCAGGGGCATTTGTTAGCCCAAAAGACATTACCAGAAATTCAAACTACCCTTATTGGGTTCTGAAAGCTGTTTTCGGAATATCCTGCTCCCTCATCTTCAATTGGTGATACCCGGGTCGTAAATTAATTTTGGAGAAGTATCTAGCACCTTGTAACTGATCAAACAAATAATCTATTCTTGGTAGTGGGTATTTGTTTCTGATTGTGAATTTATTAAGCTGTCGATTGTCGATACACATTCTTAGTGACCCATCCTTCTTTCTTACAAAAAGGACCGGTGCGCCCCAAGGCGACACACTCGGTCAAATGAAACCCTTTTCTAACAAATCCTTTAATTGTTCCTTTAGTTCCTTCACTGCTGGTGCCATCCTATAGGGCAGAATGGATATAGGCTGCGTGCCTGGCATCACATCAATTCCAAAATCAATCTCCCTATCTAGCAGAATCTCAGGGAGCTCATCAGGAAAGACCTCCGAAAATTCCTTCACAACTGGCACTGACTCGAGTGTAGGATCTTCAGCATCGGCGTCTGTAACCCGGACCAAATGATAGATACACCTCTTGTTGATCATCTTTGTAGATTTAAGGTAAGAAATAAACCTACATTTTGGCGTCACATTACCCCCTTCCATTCAACAACTGATTCATTAGAAAATTCAAACCTCACAGTTCTAGTTCGGCAGTCGAGCTTAGCAAAGCATGAATAAAGCCAATCCATCCCCATAATTACATCAAAATCAACCATCCCCAATTCAATGATATCGGCCACGGTGCCCCGACCACGCACCGTGACAACACAACCCCTATAAATGCGTGCGGCCATAATAGACCCACCAACCGGAGTAGATACAGAGAACAGCTCAGGAAGCTATTCCGGTTCTATCCCAAATTCCATAGCAACATAAGGGGTAACATAGGACAAGGTGGAACCAGGATCAATAAGAGCATATACATCATGAGTTTGGATAGTCAATATACCTGTGACAACATTTGGAGAAGCCTCTGTATTCTGCCGACCGCTCATAGCATAGAAACGGCTGGGTCATCCTAAACTCTGCACACCACCCCTAGCTGCACCACGCCCTTCTGGTGCCAGAGGGCCTCGAGCTGGAGGGGGTGTTGAAGATGTAGCAGCTGTAGAATTGGATGGTTGTGTTGTGCCCCTGCCCGCACCCTGGCGGGATGAACGAGACTCCCTCTGAATATGACCCCTCAATCCGTACCTGTAACATATAAGTAAGTCCATGTAGCAAATCCCCTAGTGCATCTTCCCACACCTGAGGCATGGGGGCCTCCGCTACTGCGGGAATCTCCCTCCTGATCGACCCTGATGGTGGGGTCTCCTGCTACCCTGATTGGGCCTGAAGTGACTCCCCTGCTGCTAACTGTGCCTCGCTAGTAGTGCACTGGCTGAAGATTGAGCATGAGACTGGGTTGGCCCTGATGACCCTCCCTTGAAAGTTGATCTCCCCCCACAAAATGACTCCCCAAAGTTGCCCGCGGATCGGGCCTTGATGGTACCCTCTCGCTCCCTCCTGTTCTTCAACTTATGGTCCTATGTAGCTTGAGCAAATGCTACCATTTGCCCATAGTTCATGTCTGAATTCAAGGCAATTATAGCGGCCTCAATGATAACTAATGGGCTATGGCCCTGCACAAGCCGACGCACTCTAGCCTCCATAGTAGGCAACATGTGAATAACATATTTTGATAGGCGCGGGAACTCCATGTGATACTCTCACACACTCCTACTCCCTTGCTTAATATTCTCAAACTCTACGGCACGGACTGCCCTAGTCTCGATAGGCAAGGAATGCTCTATAAAGGCATCAACAACTCACTCCATCTCGCTAGAGGGCTCCCCTCCTCCCGAGAGTCCTCCCATAGCTCAAACCAAAAATAGGCCACCCCTTTCAGGCGGTAGGTGGCCAACTCCACTCCATCCGTCTTAGTAGCGCGCATAACCCAGAGAGTCTTATGTATCTCATCAATGAAGTCCCGTGGGTCCTTCTCGGGATTAGCACCCGTGAACACCGGAGGATCCAACTGCAGAACTGTTCACCTTGGAACCACTAGAATTCCCTTGTTGGCTAGAAGATGTGGGTGCAACATTTGACCTTTGGGCCAGAGAAGCCACTATTTGAGTCAGCATTTGAATAGCTCCCCTAAGATCCCCATCAGAAATACCAGAGCCGAAAGTTGGGGCTGGAGGTGGAATCGGAATATCAGGTGGAGGAACCGTCGCACCTTCAGTAGGTGTAGGAACTGGTGTGGCCCGGGCCGGTGTAGTAGAATCAGGTAGTGTAGCAGTCGGGGGATTATCCTCACCCCTCGGGTGTTCACCCGCATCATCAAATAAAGGGTCAACTGCCACTCCTAAGGCGGCGTTGGCTTCTTGGCCAGTTCTTGCTCTTTTCTTAGGTGCCATATACTAAAAGTTAAAGGTATGCACGAGTTAGAGGAGGAACAGTTTCACAATTATTTTCATCGTACGATCCGGAATATCAAAGAAGGGTATTGTTCCGAAATGTCCAAGTAGCCTCTGACTTATAGATGTGGTCGACAACAAACCGATAAGAAGGACTCTACCAGACACGGCTCTGAGACATCCTAGGACACTTTAAAACCTTAGGCTCTGATATCAAGTTTGTCACGCCCCAACATTGGGAAGCGTGACCGGCGCTCAACCGAGTGAACATGGCCAAGCAAGTATGTTAGATACTTTCTACCCAATTAACCCATGATCAAGAAAATATGTGATTTTATTAATAACACAGTAGGAATCTCATTCATACAATCCTAAATCGTTTCATTAGTCATTGTGCCTTTAAGTCTTAAAATACACATTTCTTAAAGTCTGAGAGGAACAAGTGATCAACAAAACATATGCTTGTGTAATATTCCCAACACACATACACAACCCATATAGTGTCTACGGAGCCTCTAAAGATACAAAAGAGAGTAAAGATGGTGCGGGCAACAAGGCCTCGATTGTATCTCAAAAAGTGACCATAATATAGACAAAAGGTACAATACATGACCCCGGAATGAAATGGGGCTCACCGAGTCCGCTGAGAAGAGGATGCAGCACTATCTGTGATCAATGCTGTCTGCTATGTAACCACTTGCATCCATTTAAAAATGCAGCACCCCCGGCAAAAAGGACGTTAGTACCGTTGAATAACACTAGTATGTAAAGCTAAACACCAACTCGATAGAATGAATAATAACACAAGAGGCTCAAAGCTAAGTGGGGGAGCCTACAGTCTACGATTGGGTCATGTGGTTGTCTGCTTGTGCGGTTTCTGGTTATCTGTACATTAGTGGACTATTTATGACTAAGAAAAGAAAACATCAGGGGTAATTCGAGAAAAGGACTTGAGGAATGCATGCTACATTTTGCCTTACCGATTCATGTGCATGTTTAGGGATGACTCAGAGTTTATGCTTCTTGTGGATGTGATGTATAAGGAAAAGAATCCATCCGGTTGCTTCCTTGGGAGTGTTCATGTGCTAACAGAGCATTGGAGTTGTGTTATATTTGGGACCACGTCACGGTGTGTGACTCTCAACAGTGGTTCTAATAGGTTCAAGAATGTAAGCGCGGTGCCTAAGGATTTTTGGGTTCTATATGTAGCTGAAGACCGGGATTTTGCAGCAGAGTGTGAAGAATACTTAGGAAATTTTCTATGTTATCATCGGGTCTACGGGGCAGTATTAGAGAAATGGGAGAAACAGTTTCAGATTCGTGGAAGGTCTTTCAGAATGGGTGTACCAGTTGGAGATGTTATTGTGTGCGTGAGGAGGGTATGAGCTGGTTCATGGGTATTGAGACGATGTGGTCTCGTGAATTGGGTCACTCAGGATGAGTGTTGTTGAGTTTAGTTATGTTTTTGAATGGAGCTATTATTATTTCTAAGGTAAGTCAAGAGTAAATTGGAGGAAGTTGGTCGGTTAGTAATGGTTTGAATCAGCATGATTGTGGCAATGATCAGTTCCTTCAGCGTGTTAAGTTATACATGTGGTTTGTGGTTATACGTGCGGGCTTGGAAGCAACCATAATTTGAGTGATTTGGGAGGTATTTGATTCCAATGGCCTTGTTATGTGTAAATGGATCGCAGAAGAGTTATGGCGGCTTAAACCACAACTTGAGGTTTGTTGTTTTTGCGGTTATGGGAATTCAGTTGTGTGTTGCAATGGTTCTTCTGAAATGCATTAAGTGAAAGGTTTCTAGCCAATGAAGTGTTTACCCTACTAGTAGTTCAGGGGTTATGAATACTTGTACTCTCGCGTAGCGGCATGATAAGTGCAATGAGCGGCATGGGAATTGGAAGTTGAGGAACTATATTGCGGCTCGGTGTTGATAAAAATGTCACGAGCTCGGATGAGAAGGGAAGAATTCAGATGTTCAGAGTAAGTTGGCATTTTCTTTAGTGTCACCTGAGAACGGTGTCATGTGTAAGAGGCATTGTGTATTGATTTGCAGATTCTTGATTTGCTTTACAGAATTAGTACGGTTGGTGGTATGGAGGTGCAGACTTTGCTACCTGGTACGGAAGGTCACGAGAGCGTATCCCATGGGAAAATTGTATAAGCTTGGTATGCTAGTCACATGACTGTTAAGGATTGAAACCAAGTATGGAGATTCTGGTACTATCTCTAAATGATAATTTATGCCAAAAAGGCGCTCTATTCATTTGAATGTGGACTGTGGGAGTTTGTTTCGGATTGGATGGCTGCTCGTGTGTGTCACGAATAGGGCTATTTTGGATCATTGAAAGGTTGTTGTCCCAATATGGGATGATCGGAATCAACTTGAGGTCCGTTGGTGGGTCTAATGTGAATGTGTCCTCTACGTCAGGCTGGGTGTGTTCATTCAGCATAGCGTTGCTTACAGAGGAGTCTTCGAGCATTGGATGTTATTCCTATCGTCACCTATTCCATGTAATACTCTATTGTGCCAGGTGGGTTATGAGACAGCTTGATTATTCGCACATGTGTTGTGATCCCTTGTAGCTTATGGTGTTATATGAGCAAGATGACTCTTGAGATGCATGTCATTTATTGCACCTTAGTGATGCTTAGGTTTTGTAGCATATGGTGCTATCCATCTCCCCAGGGATTGTATTATGCACTTGGCATACTTGTTGTTGATATTCAGGCATTTAGTAAGTATAAGCATTATGGCTTGATGGGTGTTTCCTTATTGATTGTTGTGTGGATCGGGTGGCATGCCGCCACGGGTATATTGTTTGGATTGGGTGGCCCACCGCCACGGGTATGTTGTGTTGATCGGGTTGCGCGCCACAACGATGTCATATTCAGATCGGGTTGCATGACGCAATAGTGTCATAGTTGGATCGGGCTTCACACCGCAACAGTTAGGTGTTGAGTATGGTTCCTTATACTTATTTGGAGTACCATGTTTCCCATCTCTGAGATAGAGCCATAACATCAGTTTGGCCGTTTTATTCGTTAAACGGGCTGGATGGTTCCTTGCCAGAGTTTGTTCTTCCCAATGGGTCACATTCGAGTTATAGTTTATTGGCGCTTTGATGGCTATGTATGAGATTTTAGACCGTGTTTGAGGTGGCTTATTTCCCGAGCAGCTTGTACTGTGAGACGAGGTTATTGGGCCTGAGATTAGTGCGATCGGATTTATGTAGGTTATATTAAAGAGGAAATATCATTATTTAGTTCAGAATGAGGTAATGGTTCTTGTCAGGTAGAGAGACTCCATGATTTATTGATTTGGCAGCTGGTAATGAGTTTCTATACATCTCTTTCGTCGTGGTAGTTTTGCGAGAGTTGGAACAAGGCTTATATATGTTATGAGGTGTATTGCGGGCATCAGATTCGTAAAATTATAGCTATTGTGGTCGGATGATGCTATTATGGGCAAACAATTTATGTGGTGCATGGTATGATTTCAACATAGGTGCATGATCATGTTTTGGTACAGTGTGTAGTGATTAATGCGATGTCCGTATGTTAGAATCGAGTCTCATGGATAGTTCCGGATATTAGAATTTGGTTAGCTTGTTAGCTAAGGTTATAATGAGGATCTTCAGACTGGCTCGAGCTAAGGTGCTCACATGGGTTGTGGTGGAACGGGTAGGTGCACGAGGTGTTAAACAGTGGTTTTGGACAACTCCAGAACGATTCTCTTGGCACGTCCGAGGACGAACATATGTTTAAGTGGGGGAGGATGTAATGACCTAACCGGTCGTTTTGAGCTCTAGCGCATCGTTCAGCTGTTTGAGGCCTTGGGTAGCTTCAGTTCATGTATTATAACTAGTAAGCGTAGTCGGAATTGAATTTCGTGAAGTTCGGAGTTGATTCGAATGGAAAATTCTCATTTCGGAAACTTTAAGTTGAAAGAGTTGACTAAGATTTGACTTTTGAGTAAACGACCTCGGAATCGGGATTTAAAGGTTTCAATCGGTTCATATGATGATTTCGTACTTGGGAGTGTGTTCGGGTTGAGTATCGCGTGCTCCGGGAGCATTTCAGTGCTTATTGCGGCAAGCGAGCATTTTGAAGGTTTTAAAGTTTCCTAAGTTTGGATTGAAGCAGACTTTGGTGTTATCAATGTCCATTTGTGTTTTTGAGCCTCGAAATAGGTTTGTATCATGATTTGTTACTTGCTCGTAAAGTTTGGCATCATTCCGGAGCGTTTAAGTATGATTCGGGCACGTTCATCGAAGTTTGAATATTTGAAAGTTGAAAGAAGGATTTTGATCTTCGATTCAAAGTTTTGATGTCGTTTGGTGTGATTTGAGGCCTCGAGAAGGTCCGTGTTATGTTTTGGGACTGGTTGGTATGATTGGATGGGGTCCCGGGGGCCTCAGGTACGTTTCAGGATGGTTTCATACCATTTTCCTTTGTTTTGTGATTGCTGGTTTCTTGTGTCTTGGGTATGCACCGCGATCGCGTCTCTTCCGCGATCGCGAAGAGTAAAGTAGATTGGCAGAATGGTTGTTCTATGCGATCACGAAAATGGTCTCGCAGTCGCGGAGCTTGAGCAGAAGGTTCTTCGTGTTCGAATGAGAGAAGTCGCAAACGCATGCTGAGCTGTTGCGGGTGAGTTGTTCTACGAGATCGCGGGAGGTGTGTCGCGATCGCCTATGAGGAAGTGTTGAGCTGGGAATTTATACCTTCACGTTCGCGATGGCTGGAGAGCGATCGCGGAGTTTTGGATGGCTGTGAATTGTGATTGTGTGGTGGAGCTCGCATCCGCGAAGAAGAGATTTTAGGGGCAGGGCTGTTTGGCCTTTACAATCGCGAGAATTATTCCGCGATCGCGAAGAGGAAGGACCTGGGCAGTGAGTTTTTATTTCGGGACTTAGCCCATTTCTCTCACATTTGTATTTGGTTGGGGGATTCTTAGAGTGCTTGGTGGGAAGATTTTCATCATATATTGCAAGGTAAGTAATTCTCACATATTGTAAGTTAATTACACAGATTCTATAAGGATTTAACATGGAAATTTGTGGAAATTGTGGGATTTTGCAGAAAAATCTAGAAATTGTATTTTTGGATTTTGATCACGAAATTGGACATGGAATTTGGAATAAATTATATATTTGAGTTTGTAGCATTATGGGTAAAGTTTATCTTCAAAATATTTTGGATTCTGGGCACGTATTCCCGAGGGTTGACTTAATTGACTTTTCGAGAGGAATTGAGAATTGTTATAAACTAATTCATTATGAGTGTTGGAGTATATTGTTATTGGTTTGCATGTTGTTTGACTAGTTTCGGATCGTTTGGCTTTGAATTGAGGAGCTAAAGAGGCGTTGGAGCCGGTTATTGCAACTTTAGAGCGAGGTAAGTCTCCTGTCTAACCTTGTGAGGGGGAAACTACTATTTAGGTGGTGTAATTGTTATGTGGTACTAGTTGTGGGTGCTACGTACACACGGGGTAACGAGAGTTCGTTCGTAGTTAAAGCATGTTTATGTCACGGTAGACTTAGAACTTTATCATGTCATATTTGAATTGTTTGGACTAATTTTTCTAGCTTAACTAATTGAAATTATAGTTGAAATTGATTTAGAAACATATATATATATTAGGCCGAGCTTTATCACCTTGCGTTATTGCCAAGATATTTGATAAACGCAAAGGGGTATATTCACTATTATGCACCCGTGTCTGTGTTGTAAGCACACGACTCGTAATTCAATAAGTTTCTTCCTTTCTTGTGGAGCGGGCCGAATGCCTTGGCAGTATAATAGATGCATTTATGGTTCATGCCGGCCGACCCTCGATAATGTACACATTATTCGGGATCGTGCCGTACGACCTCGGCATAATCGTACGTTATATCGCTAACACTCAGAATATTCACGAGGTTATCCTTCCACTGATGCCTGGCACTTTATATGGTATTCCTTATTCACTTGATATTGGCACTTGATATTTTTCGAGCTGTTGAGATAGAATACGAGATTGAGAAGTTTATATCGTTAAAAGAAATTTTGAAAGATTATGTTGGTTACCGTTTTATCTCACTATTACTGTTGTGCTTCATATCTGTTTCGGATTTAGCATACTGCTTTATTGGACCTCTAGTAAGTATCGATGTCGACTCCTCGTCACTACTTCTTCGGGGTTAGGCTTGATACTTACTGGGTATGCGTTGATTTACGTACTCATGCTACACTTCTGCACTAAATGTGGAGGATCTGACAGATTTATTTGGGGGTCATCTGGGCGCGTATGCGCAACTGATGAGGAGACTTTATGGTGAGCTACATTCCAGGCTACGTATCGCAGCCCACATAATCTCCATCGTACTATTTACTCTATCCTGTCTTATTTATATTCGAGACAGATGTTGTATTATTATTGTACTCATCAGTAAATGCTCATGCACTTGTGACACCGAATTTTGAGATGTTCTAGAATTTGTTTATTGTTTGCTTAACCTCGATACACTTTTACTTATATATTATTTAAATTGAATTTATCTACGACTTTAGGGCATTTATGTCTCTACCTAACAAGATTTATGATTTCGAAAGTAATAAAATGAATAAATAACGTGATAGTTCACCGCTGGCTTGCCTAGCGGTGACGTTGGGCACCATCACCACCTATAGCGGGTTTTGGGTCGTGACAATAAGTCAACATTATTTAATCCACTATATCCAATTTTTCTGGTTAGAAGTAGTTTCCAACAATTATCTTTTGCAGCTCTAGTTTTCATTGATCAATTACTATTACGCTGCATGCCTCGTACGTTTTATAACTTGTTCATAACTCGTTTGAGGTTAATAAAGTGATTAGATTGTATATGTTAACGGACATATGATGCGATGAGACGTAATTAGTATAAGCATTAAGGTGGCTTGTAAATATTCAAAATGGACAAATTAAAACGTCCCAGGGTTGAACCACGGCTTCTGCCTCGGACAACCGTAGCACAAAAAAAAACAGATAGTTTTGACAATTATGGCGCTACGCTGTGTGCCGCATAACATCTGGGTAAAATCTCAGATTTAGCCGTGTGCTCCAGTTGTGCGTTGCATAGCATTCTCCAAGGATCAGAATTTCGCCAGATATAATAAAGGCACTTCGAGAATGGAGAGATCCACTTATTTCTACAGCATTTTGGAAAGCTTTTTGAGAGAAACAACGATCTAGGGCTTCACCAATCCATCCAAGGTAATACTTGCTCTAAATAATATGTAGACATTTCATCACATAGACTCTAGCTTGTTAATATTATTAATAATACTTAATATTATTTCTTTAAACAAACACTATAGATCCTCCTAGTTTGGGAGGGGTTTAAAAAAAATAAAACAATAAAAAAAGAAAAAGAAAAACGAACACTTATGTCTCTTTCGCCAATATAATTTTTATCTTGCTTTGCAACAGTACCGATAACCATTTGGCCTATGAGTTGATAGCAAGACTTTATTTATATCATAGCTTTTTTATAGCAAAAAGATACGAAATGCTAGATCTTAACAATTGGTATAGTTGTTTTGTCCATCAAAGAATGATTTACGTATAGTTTTGCTTAATTTGTTCAAAGACCAGTGACAAATTAAAGGACAAACACATAAAATGTACGACTCTCTAATAGTGTTTGACTGAATAAGAAATTTTAAGAAAGAAAAAAAAAATTTAAATTTGTGTTTTAAAACAAGCTATCGACATATGTAACTATGAATCATCTCATTAATTAAGAATAAAATACGAAGTTTGAAGTTAAATTGCTTCGAAATAGAAAAAGATATGTCATTCTTTTTGGGACATATCAACGTAAATTGAGATAGAAGGGTTCGCAAAGTATACGAGCTTAACAAATAAAAGAAAATCTTTATTTTTGTGAGATTTGTCGTAGAGTACGCGCGTTGCGCATATGTATTGGTGGAAAAAAGACATGACACGTGGATTAATAGCATGATGACATGTGGTGTCCAAATCAGGTTAATAAAGACAAATGACGAGGCATGGGCAAAATACCCACGGTGTTTTGTCAAAGGAGATACCGTGCCTGATAAATGAAAAGGAAGGAATAAGCACGAGATGAATGAAGACCATAAAAGAGGAAGATTCATGAATCAGATATATGGAAAAGGAATTTGTGTTAACCCTGATTATACGTGACTATCTATTATTACCATAATCGTTACAAGTAAATTTAACGGACAATTAATGTAATTAATGTCAGTAACGAGTAAAAATCAAGTAAGGGAACAGTTACAATTGTAAATCCTTATATAAGGGCCCTTACCTCATTTTGTACGATCATCTGAATATTTTTCAATTATATGCAATCAATCATTTACTTTTACTTGATTTGAGATTTCGATCCGTAATTCTGGGAGAAATCAGCAATCAACAATAAGAATTCTTTCCTTTATTTATCATATCAACTATTTATTTTATTCTCGCAGTTTTGGGAAAGCTAAGTAAATTTGGTTTTCAGTAACCCGATTTTCTTGAATATTAGCTTTGATAACAAAATTATTTTTGGGGTAAACAAATTGGTTCTATTACCGGAAATCTGATAATCTGTTCACTTTTCAAATTTTATTTTTAGAAACAAAATATGTCTACTAATTAAATTGATTAGGTGGGAGAGAGAAGTCAACAGGGTAGAACGCCACCACATCATACACCCATAACAACTCTGCAATGCTCATGAGAAAGTTCACCTGAAAGATCTACTAATCGTACTGATGACTGATGGGCAACAAGTAGGTGAACAAGCTAACGAGTAAGATAATTTGAAGTAGTTGATTGCACAACACGTTAATAAACCACTGCGTGCTTTTGCGAGTGGGTTGCCCAACATTTTGAGAACTCCTCCACCAGTAAATACAACCCTAGACAATCCACGTTCAGGGCTTGACAATTCAGGAAGTGGAGAAATACCAAACGAATTCAGAGATGGAGGGTCAGGTATACCAAATAATTCTAATTTACAAAGTTTAGTACTAATTTTGCAGAAACAATTCAAGGAGCAAAATGAGCGGATAGAACAAATACCTGGTGTGTCCCCGATAATCAAGGGTGTGAATATTGACAAATATTTGCAGCAGCCCTGGAAGCCAAGTGCAGCACCTTTACCAATTCTATAAAAGTTTAAGATGCCTGATATCCCTAAATATGATGGGATTTATGACCCGCGAGATCACATTACTGCATTCACCATCGGGGTCAAAGGGAATGATTTAACCAAGCAGGAAATTGATTCAGTTTTGGTGAAAATGTTTGGCAAAACTCTCACGAAAGGGGCATTAACGTGGTACTCACTTTTTTCTGAAAATTCTATTGATTCTTTTGATGAGCTTACAGATTCATTTATAAAAATATAATTGTGAGCACAAAAAGTAGAGAAGAGGATGGGAGTTATGTTAAAAGTAAAATAGGAAATCATGGAAATGCTCAGGGAATTCGTGGATAGATTCCAACGAGAAAGGATGATGTTACCGCGGGTACCTGATAATTGTGCAGCTATGGCATTCACAAGTAATTTGAATGCAAAAAGTTCAGAAGCCACGAGAAGATTGAAAGAAAGTTTGCGGCAGTTTCCTGCAACTACTTGAAATGATGTGTAGAATAGATAAAGTACGAAACTACGAATAGAAGAAGACACGGTTACCTAGCCAAGGGAAGAAGAAAGGCCAAGATCTAAACTTTTGGAGACGGAAAAGAAGTTTGGTAAGAACAAGTACGAGCCTTACATGGGACATGCGGGACAAGATTCCCGATCTAAATAAGAACATGTACGGTTTGATTCAAGATCAAGGCAAAAGGAGACAAGTTCTTCTTCCCGATTCAAAAAGGAGCGGGACACAGCCAGAAACAACAATTCAAACTCTCAAGCAAGAATGCAATATTACATTTTCAACGTCAGTACATCAAAGTTGGTAGCCGTTCTAAGAGGAATGGGTGACAAGGTACGGTGACCGAAAGAGATGAGGTCCGATCCCAGCAAAAAGAGTCAAGAATTCTGGTGCGAGTTTCACAACGATCATGGATATAGAACAGTAGATTGCCGGCTCCTAGAGGGAGAAGTTGAATATTATTGAAGCAAGGCTATCTCACTGATTTGTTTAGTGAAAAGGGAAAAGAATCTTACATGAAAAATAGGCAAGAAGCGTCAAAGCCCCCGTCACCAAAGAGAATGGTAAACGTTATAACCGGGGGTGAAGAAGTTAACGGGGTAACATACATGGCAGCAAGAAAGACATCCAAGGTTACCGTTATCCACTGAAAATGGGTTCGACAAGCTTTGGAGTGAGACAACATAATGTTCGATGACGAAGACGCGGATGGCTGGATAATTCCTCATAACGATTCACTGGTAATATCTTTACTTATACATGATACTAATGTTAAACGAGTTTTGATTGACCTAGGTAGCTTAGTAAATATCATTCTACTAAGAGTAATGAATGATATGCAAGCAAATGATCGAATCATACCAAAAGCATGGTCACTATCTTGGCTTGATAATTCAAGCATCGTCACGAAAGGAGAAGTCGTTTCGGCTATATTTGCAGAAGGTGTCATCAAAGACACTAAATTCCAGGTGATAGATGCAGACATGGCCTATAACATAATCTTGGGAAGGCCGTGGATTCATGATATGGATGCAATTCCATCAACGTTGCATCAGGTTATTAAGTTCCCATCACAGTGGGTAATCTGACAAATCCGGGGAGATTAACAGGCATCATGAGATATCAATTCAGTTGCAATTGGGAGCGCATCATCCAAGAATGGAGGTACGGAATATCAATTAAAGAACTCAGTTGAGGATAATTTAACACACCCCTCAACTGGAAGTCCAAGAGGTCATGCTGATATAGATTCGAGACCTGATATGATTCAAGAACCAAAGGAAAACGAGAATATCAAAACAACCACGGAGGAACTCAAAGCTGTTATATTATTCCTCCACTAGCCTGATAGAAAAGTTTATATCAGAGAAAATTTGAGCTTGGAAATGAAATATAAGTTAATTGAATTTGTATGTGCTAATGCTTATTGCTTTGCTTGGTCGCATTCAAACATGACAGGTATACTACCGGAGGTAATGACTCATACATTGAATGAGGACCCATTGCACCCCCTTGTCAAATAAAAGGAAAGGAAGTAAGGGGCAATCAAAAATCAAGTAATCCATGACGAGGTAAAAAACTTCTGAAAATTAGTTCAATACAAGAGGTAAAGTACCCTGACTAGTTAGCTAATACTGTCGTAGTTCCAAAGAAGAATGGAAAGTGACGAGTCTGTGTAGATTATACTGATTTAAATAAAGCATGCCCTAAAGATTCATTTCCTTTATCACATATAGATCAATTAATTGATTCTACCGCAGGTCATGAACGTTTAAGTTTTTTAGATGCATATTCTGATTTTAAGTAGATAAATATGGATCCTCTAGATGATGAAAAGACCTCGTTTATCACAGACAAGAGGACTTATTGCTACAAAGTCATGCCATTTGGTTTAAAGAATGCTGGAGCAACGTACCAAAGATTGGTGATAAAAATATTTCAAGAACACTTGAGAAAAACTATGGAGGTTTACATAGACGACATGCTGGTCAAATCACCACAAGCAGGGACCATTTCCAACACTTGGCTGAAACCTTCGAAATTATCCGCAAGTATAACATGAAGTTAAACCCAAAAATGTGTGCCTTTGATGTTGCTTCAAGTAAATTCTTGGGATTTCTTATTTCTAATAGGGGCATTGAAGTGAATCCCTCTCAGATCAAAGCAATTGAGGAAATACCTGATGTGCTCACGAGAAAAAAAAAGGTACAAAGATTAACAGGTAGAGTAGCAACTTTGGGAAGGTTTATATCCAAATCTTTAGATAAATGTTTTAAATTCTTTTTAATTTTGAAAAAGAAAGAATGGACTGACAAATGTAAACAATCTTTGAAGGATTTGAAGTCATACTTATCGAAACCACCCCTGTTAGCAAAACCAAGGGACAGAGAAAGATTTCTTATTTACATGGCTATGTCAGAAATGGCAGTAAGCACGGTGCTGGTACATGAAGACAAAGGTAAGAAATCTCCAATCTATTATGTTAGTAAATCTTTATTAGATGCCGAAAAATAATATCCACACTTAGAGAAACTTGCATTAGCATTAATTATGGCATCAAGAAAGTTACGACACTATTCTCAATGTTGTCTTATTTATATTATAACTGCTTTTCGACTGAGGAACATATTGCACAAGTAAGCATTATCAGGAAGATTAGCTAAGTGGGCTATAGAGCTAGTGAATATGATATTATATATCAACCTAGAACTGCCATAAAGTCTCAGGTACTAGCGGATTTCGTAGCTAATTTTAGCTCGAATCTACTTCCTGAAGCGGAAAAGAGGTACGAGTGTTTACTGGATCTAATCCGGGGTCTTGGACCTTATTTACCGATGGTTCTTCAAATGTTAAAGGAGCATGTTTGGGAATTATTTTAATTCCACCATTATGAGAGATTATAAGGCAAGCAATAAAATATTATCTTGTTACTAACAATGAAGCAGAGTATGAAGTTGTGATTGCAGGTTTAGAACTCGCGAGAGAGCTTGGTATTGATCAAATCATAATCAGATGTGACTCACAATTGGTAGTAAACCATATGCAAGGAACTTATGTGGCAAGAGAGACACAAATGCAAAAATACCTAGAAAAGGTACATGAATCACTGAGGCAATTCCATACACGGAAAGCTGTACAAATACCCAGAGAAGAAAATGCAAAAGCTAAGGCATTGGCAAATCTAGCGTATGTGGCTGATATGTCAAATGCAAAAAATGCAATTGTGGTAAACATGTTCCATTAAGCCTTATATCATACCAAGAATGAGGTAAAGTTTAATAATTTGACTTGGGATTGGAGAAACGAGTTTGTAAATTATTTGCATCATGGAATTTTGCCTGATGATAAAAAGAACTCCCCATTGCTACGATTGAAAGTTGCTCAGTATTGCCTAATAGAGGAGAATTTGTATCGCAAAGTATTTGGATGACCTTTAGCACGGTGCCTTGGATCTTCGCAAACTGAGTATGTAATGAGAGAAGTACACGAGGGACATTGCAGTAATCATGCTGGGGACGATCGTTGTTAAAAACACTAATACGACCATGATATTATTAGCTGAAAATAGAAGATGAAGCTTGCAAATTTTGTAGCAAGGTGCGATAAGTGCCAACGATATGCAAATAATATGCATCGACCAACAAAATTGCTACATTCAATCACAGGGCCATTCATAAAATGGGGCATAGATATCGTGGGTCATCTACCTTAAGCCAAGGGGAAGGTATGATTTGTGTTAGTTCTAACGGATTATTTTTCAAAATGGGTAAAAGCAGGTGCCTTTAAACAGGTACGAGAAAAAGAAGTTATGGACTTCATTTGAAAAGATATAATATGTCGATTTGGAGTCCCAAGGGAAATCGTTTGCGATAATGGGCCGAAGTTCATAGGTGCAAAGGTTATAGATTTTTTTAAAAGTTGAAAAATTAAACGAATTACTTCAACACCTTATCATCCTGTAGCTAATGGTCAAGCTGAGTCAACGAATAAAGTCATCATCAACAATCTGAAGAAGCGATTGAAAAAATCAAAAGGCAAGTAGACAGAAGTGCTACCAGGGGGTATTATGGGCTTACCGAACCACGGTAAAAATAAGCATGGGAGAAACCCCATTCTCGATTCCTTTATGGAACTAAGGCTTTAATTCCAGTAGAGATAGGAGAACCAAGCACAAGGTACACGCATACAGACGAAGCGTCAAACAAATAAGAACTTTGTACAAACTTAGATTTGACAGAAGAAAGAAGGGAGTCACCTTTGATTCGGATGGCAACACAAAAGCAGAGGATTGCGTCCGAATTGGGAAAGCCCATATAGAGTTAAAGACATTACTGGAAAAGGAGCGTACGAGTTGGAAACTATGGACATCAAGGTGTTACCATCTCCTTGGAATACAATCCATTTAAAGAAGTATTACTTCTAAAGAAGTTAATACCTACGGTTAGGTATCATAGAAGTTCATTTTGTACTTTGTTCAATTAAGTTTTACTAACTATTTTAGATGATAGGCAAAAAGCTAGCACGTACCAAATTATGATATTAGACCTGAACGATGCGCGGAATACTTAATTATTTCCGGTCTAGGTTACAAAAATTCAGATGTCAAGGGTTAAGAAGTCATCATCTAAAATGTTACCTCTGAGTCCCGTGTGTATTTCCTTTTTAAGGGAAAGGACCAAAGTAAGGAGCTGATCCAGTATTCAAGATTTCATAATGCTCAAACACTGGGGGGGGGGGGGGGGGGGGGGGAGGGGACTATGCATATGGAGAAATACACAAGGAAATAAGATATACATCAGGTATTACATGTCTCGCATTTGCGATAAAAGACTATGTCTGCTATGTTCGCATTTGATAACCATGTGTTCGCATTTGCGAAGGGGGTCCGGGCATAGTAGTGAACGCATTTGTGATCATTATGATCGCTTTTGTAATGGTCCAGTGTTCGCATTTGTGAACAATTCGTCGCATTTGAGATGACATCAGGGGTTGAGGAGTTTCGATTTTGCTATAGTTTCTTCGCATTTGCGAAGCCCAGATCGCATTTGCGACACCTACGACTGGACAAAAAACTGAGGGACAAGATTTTTAGTCTCATTTTCACATCTTTGAACGCTAACTCGGTAGGAAGCGATTTTGAAGAGGGATTTTTATCTGCAGTCATTGGGTTTGTGATTTATTCAATTTTCAACTATTTTACATGATTATATGTAAGTTTTAATATCAAAATCTTGAGATTCAAAGTGAAATTTTGGGAAACTTTGTCAATATTTTAAAAAAATGAGAATTTGAGTTTTGAGAGTCGATTTGGACTCGGATTTTGAAACAAAACACATATATGGACTCATGGGGTTATGAGTAGTCAGAATCTACCCTTAGACCCGAGTTTTGACCGGGCGAGACCAGGGTTGACTTTTGAAGAATTGTGTAAAGGTCATAGCTTTAATTATTGGAATTGATTTCTCTTGCATTATTTGATATTATTGGGTTGATTTTGGTTAGATTTGAGCCGAGCGGAGATGAATTGTGAAGGGAAAGCTGTTATAGAGTATTGATTGAGGGCTTTTGAGGTAAGTATCTTGCCTAATATTATGGGGGGGGGGACTACTACCTAGGGATTGGTTTGTTTGCACTATTTGAACTACGTGAAAGACGTGTACACGAGGTGACGAGTGTGTACACGGCTTATATGTGAAAATTGTACTTATTTAGACTCTTAGGTTCTTATGTACATTAAAATAAAGTTGTCTTATCATGTTAAATCCTCCATTGCTAAATTTACCCTTACATGTCTTAATTGAAGTGGATTGGTTCATGTTTTACCCGTTATTGCCAAATATACCCTTATATGCCGTAATTGAAACTATTACCTCTTTTATTGCCATGTTATCTCTTCCGTAGTTGATTATCCTTAATTGAAGTTATTGTTATCTCTTCCATTGTTGACTTATCCTTATTTGAAGTCATTGTTATATGTTACCTCTTCCATTATTGAAGTTACTCTTATTGGAAATCACTGTTACATGTTATCTTTCCTATTGTTGAGTTATTCTTATTTGTTATTATTGTTACATATCATCTCTCTCATTGTTGAGTTTTTCTTAATTAAAGCCATTATTAATTGTTATGTCTTTCATTGTGAGCTCATTCTTACATTTTATTGTGTTTTTGTTATTCTTGTATTATTTTACTTGCCGTACCTCCGTGTTATTATTTCTAATATTATACTCGGTGTTGTTGAGACGAGGGCTATGAGTGGTTGTGGTATTGGAATTGTTTGAGGAAATATTGTGGCATATGGGCACATGTGCTGCGAATTGTTATATTGTGTTGTTATGGTACTGGCGCACGTGATATTGTTGAAGGGATTGTCAGTATGTTCGCACGTGAGCTGTCCGTGCTATTGTTATAATTGATATTTTCACATGCGGCATGACAAGGCTGGCTATATATATGTGTGTTTGAGCATGTGGCGAGACAAGGTGGGAGTATTATTATGCATCTGTGGCAAGACAAGGCGGCCATTTACTTTATTGTTTCGCATGCGGCGAGATAAGGGGGGCTCGGGGATGATTTGTGATGACTTGTGATGGAATGGGGGAATTGTTGTTGATAATATTAGTGTAGTGTTGTGCCTACCTTGTGTGAGTCATGCATTTTGCATTTTGTTGTATTTTTTCCTATGTGCCATTCGTTGTCTCTCATCTTACTTGTTGACTCGAGTCATGATAGAATACTTGCACAAGCATATAGCGTAATTAGTCACATATATCAATCTAATAAGATGACCCCTGATGTTTATTGATCAATTACATGTATTCTTGTATACATGCCCTCTGTGTGAGAGTTGTACTGTTGTCATACGTGTTGTTCGTGTGGATACAAGATATTGCTACTGTTGACTAGGGGTGTTCAAAATCGAACCGAAACCGAAAACCAAACCGAAACCGAAACTTAATGGCTTATTGGTATCGGGTTAACGGTTTAACGGACGGGGAACAGATTGAATTTTTTTTATTAACGGCTTATCGGGTTGGGGGCGGATTATTCAATTTTTTTATCGGATAATCCGTTAACCCGTTAAGAATATATATATATATATATATATATATAT